>BLSH010551600.1:350165-362477 GCA_018402905.1 Glandirana rugosa | reverse complement strand
TAGTTAGGGACGGGAGTTCCTCGAATGTTAGATTCCAGGGATTGAGCGTAAGTATGTATGTCACGGAACGCTTTCATAAGCCGGGGGAAACTTGAAACGCTGGAAAACGGTGTAAAGTCCGAAGTTTGTATTTCTATATTTTGACATTAAAAAAATACTTCTTTCTTGTTGTTCACCCTGTGTTAGTACTTCACCTTGCTTTAAATAACCTATAAAGTTTGAAAAAATTGTTTATTTTTTGACCTTTTAGCCCGCACGTTTTAATAAGTCGGGGAAATGAAAGTCACGTCGTTTGAGAGAGGTCTTCAAGTCACTCCTAGAGACTTACTAGGTTACAATCATCATTAGTCATTGAGGTCAACATTGGATCATTCAGAGATCCTCACTGAACTTCTGGAGAGAGTTTGCTGCACTGAAAGTAAAGGGGCTGAATAATTTTGCACGCCCGATTTTCCAGTTTTTTATTTGTTAAAAAAGTTTGAAATATCCAATAAATTTCGTTCCACTTCATGATTGTGTCCCACTTGTTGTTCTTTCTTCATAAAAAAATTACAGTTTTATATCTTTATGTTTGAAGCCTGAAATGTGGCAAAAGGTCGCAAAGTTCAAAGGGGGCCGAATACTTTCGCAAGGCACTGTATGTATGAATGCGAGTTAGGGACCTTAGATTGTAAGCTCCTTGAGGGCAGGGATTGATGTGAATGTACAATGAATAATATGTAAAGCGCTGCGTAAATTGACAGCGCTATATAAGTACCTGAAATAAATAAAATGTTTTTTAAATCTATACACAAATGTTTTGCCTTTCATTTATATTTTAAACTGAATGGGTTGTTTTACAAGGTAATCGTTTACAATCACTTTAATGTTGGCAGACAATTTTTCCTTTGGTGGGTTTATCTTAGCAAAATGCTCCTACAATTTCTCTTCCACTAGATTTAATACACTAACAAGATGATTTTTAAAAACAGGAGCAAACGTTATATCTATACCAGGCAATCATGTTCCACATTTCATTTGGAAAAAAAAAATAAAGTATTGCTATGAAAGTCCCATTTTTTCAGTTTTCATAAACCATACCTACATACAAAAAATGAATTGATTAAATTTATTGAAGACACATTTCCATCCATTCTAGGTCAACTGTATTGTGCCACCCCTCTTAACTCAGCTGGCAATGATTAATATTATGCAACAAAATCAGAAGTCATGTTCACATCAGGCACGTTAGGATGGGGTGGCGGCGATGGGTTGAAAGCGATAGCTTGGTAACTTTGCATCAGTATACTTGAACAAAAGAATAAGGGCAAACTGTCACCCTATGCTTCTGGTAGTTTGGTTCTAAGTACATGAACTGAGATTGGGAGATCTGTACACAGTACTTAATTCCACTAACAAAAATGTCCAGAACCTGCCACAAAAGAGGACCCAGCTGAATTGCACTCGCAGTCTTCAACCATTTATTATGTGTTGCTGACAGTCAGGACCATTTTTTAGTTGCTGTGTGCTGTCGCTGGCAACCATGCTGCCTTAGGCCATGTCCTCTGTTGGCTATATAGCCTATCCCACATATTTTCTGCTATATTTACTGCAATTTTTTTTTTCCTTGTGCTTGACTCATATACCTGGCTTGTGTTGCCTGAGATTCGTTTTTTAAACTCAAACCAAAAGAACTTAAAATTCCTGATTTGGAAACACTAGTAAATACAGTAATTGCCCTGTGAACCAATGTTGAATTCCAAAGTTGTTTATTGAATAAATGCTACAAGGGGTTATTGATCAACTGAGTCCTGGATAACAACCAAGACTCAGGTGAGGAATCCAAAATAAAACAAATATGTCTCTCCTGCCCTGTGCGATAGACCAGGGGTGACTGTTACTTCCAGGTGTAACTGGGTGGATGGTGCATGGCCCGCTGCCCTTGTCGACTTGAGGAATTCCGGAATACTAAAACATGAAAAAATTACATGGCAGGCGCGTGGCCTGGCGCATTATCCTCGGCAAGGTTATTTTTATTAAATGGCAGAAGTAAAAACGTACTCACATGTTACAAGTATTTGAAATTCTGAAATATCAATCCAAAGGAGACCACCCGTGTCCCGGGTGGCTAGCAGTGGTGTGAATGGCTAACGCGTTTTGAGGAAAGTCCTCTTCATCAGAGCCTTAAAGGTTAAAGTCGGGTCTGTGTATGGTGCACTACTTGGCAATGCAGCCTGGGGGGATATTCTCCTCCTCTAAAGGCTAAGTCATAGTTCGTCATGGCTCTTTACATCAAAAAATACCATATATGGAAGGGAAACGAAGCATGGTGCATAATGCAAGCTAGTATGTCATAAAAATACATATGTGTATGAGAACATGGTAAAAAAGAAGAAAATATAAAATATAATATATAATTAATACATAATATATAAAAAGTGGTGGTGTATGCAAACATACACACATACGTGACCACACATGCATACACGTGTGCATATTCACACACCCACACGTGTAAAAATGTACATGTTACATATAGTAATAGGTTACATATAGTAAATGATGTATAATATATGATGTATAATATACGTGCATGTAATGTATATAATGGGCTCATTAAATAAATTGGAATTCAATTGGATGTAGATCAACTGTAATTGAATTGGTTGAATTGAATGGTATGTGCAGGGAGGTTTTTTTCATACAAGGTCAGCACACAACAGGATGGATTAGTCAACGGGAGATACTAGACTGGATAACTGTGTATATAAAAAAACACAAGTTATACAGAGCCCTAGACGCACACAGGCACTTGTAAAACCGTGCCAGTGCACGTTTATCTGTGTGCATGGCGGGGGGCGGGGGGGTGAACATTATGAATGCAAAGGTGACTAATGTTACCAAGGATCAAGACCTAACTAAACTGTGTTGTACTCTGCCTCTCTTCCTGCATGTCTCTGATCACACTGTGAGAGGGGGGGCACGCAAAAAGAGCTCTTCTGGGTAGGAACCGGATGAGCAGGCTGCTGGCACCTCCTGGGAGTGGTGAAGATCCTGATAGCCAGTGGCCCGACCCGCTGTGTGTAGGAGGGAGTGCAAACTGATGAGACACGCGGTGTGTCTCTGACAAGGTGCACTCTCCCAGCTGCTAGGACGCACACTCCTGTCATAATGCAAGGGGAGAGGGTGGGGACTGTAGCATGGGCTCAGCCCAGACAGGCTGTAGGGCACAGTTAGGTGCCTCAGCCACTCCCCCTGCACTTCCTTTGCACATTTGTACCGTGGATGTTAGTTTGCTGTGAAGCTGGAGCTTTTGGGCATGACCAGAGCCGCCCAGAGCCACAACCAATCGTACTGCCGGCATGGGGATGAATAGGACATGAGCCCATGTTGTGCCCTGTGTATGTTAGCACAATCTAAGTTATTTCCTCGTCTTACTGGGTCAAAGATCTATATGGATGGAAATATGTGCGTATGTAATGTACAGTGGAATACCAGTTAGAGAATAAAACAGGTGATTATAAAGAATCCACTAGTTAATGCAATATGATACCAAACTAAAGGGGAATCCCAGGCCAGCCTATTAAACCTTTATGTCCTAATGAGAGACCAGATAGACTAGGAATAGGATAGGGGCCCTTTAACCAATAAGAGTGCAGGCCTGCAATAGTCTTCACCGGAAGTTGGAGCTCTTTGAATTATATCCAAGATACGTCACAGTGGTGTTAAGGTAAGCAGGACAGCTTAAACTGGCTAGTGATATTCCTTAGAGTAATTCAGGATATGGATGTCTATGTACAGTGTCTTATGTAATGCAATAAAGAGTTTTCTTGGGCAAGGTGTCTGTACACAGTGTCCAAGCAAGATAACCAGGTAGGGATTGGGAACGATGGGCGATTGCCCTCTCACCAACTGCAGAGATGGATAGGAACCTCATTAACAGCAATCCTCAATGAGATGTCCTTCTGTGAAACAAACTGAGATGACCGACCAGTTGCTGGACATGGGCGGTCGTTGGATCTGTCTGATGTGGTGGTGCAGCGGTGATGTCTCATGAACAGCAAGCAGAGTTGGGCCCTCTGAGGCCAGGCTGGAGTCACTGGATTGCTTTGTGGTAGGCCGCATTCCTCTGGCCCAGCAGCAGAGAGGTGTTCACTCAGTGAAGCCCAGGAAGAAGAGAGCGTGGGGCGGATCTGCTTTTATAGTTCCTCCCAGAGGTCTGTTGGTGTTGTAGAGGGCCCTCTGGAATTTGTAGTCCAGGGGTAGTTCCACAGCATCAGAATGTCTGCTGAAGAGACTACTAGTCCCACAATCCTCCCTGCTTGGCTCAAAAGATATGATGTCAGTTACTGGAGCCCAGCATTAGAGGGACACAGGAATAGACGGAAAATGACGGGGGTGGTCTGTGGAGCAAGGTGACTGTAGTCCACTGTCGGCTACACACACACATATATATATATATATATATATATATACACACATATACATATATATCTATATATATATATATATATAGATATATATATAGATATATAATATTTTTTTTTTGCTAAGTGCTGACAGACAAATAAAGCTGTCAGCAGATACAGTGGTATGCTTTGTGCTTTTCACTGCCTTATAGAAAAATAGGATAAGCATGACAGATGAATATGGCAGGGGAACCTCTCTTGTGCTGCGCTGCTGTCATTTACAAAGTGTTAGAGGTTTACGAGTAAGGCCAACTATAGATAACTCTTTACAAAGATTCATATAAACCCAATATTTTATAAAGTAAATGTAATTTTGTGATGACGTTTAAAAAGTAGCACTTCCAAGGCTGAAAAAATCTAATAAGTAACTAAGAGAGATTAGCTCAGAACATCTTTACAGCAAAGCAAAACAAACAAAGATTTTCACACTTTGGTAGATCAATTTTGGATTTGGGACACCCAATTGGAATCAACTGATCAAAGAAAACATCATTTTTTCAGCCAAGGCATATGCCCAGGCCATTTTTTGATAATTTAAAAAAAGCTTGATTATTTATGTAGCAGTACCACCGTAACCCTGCCCAGCCAGGCACACAGTTCTCATTCACCCTTAGGCAGAAAACCAGTCCTTGAACTTTGTTTTGTATTTTTATTGAGGGGTATTAACTAGTGCTAGCTGTCCACATGGCTACTGAGCCCAGTACCACATCTTCAGTTCCTGCCACCCTCCTGGCTGCAGTGCCACTCGCCACTGCCCGTGCCACCACAGAGCACTCCACTGGCTTTGCACTTACTCCAGACTGAAATCTCCCAGTCCTCTCAGTTGTGTCTCCCAGTCCTCCCGACTGTGTGTCACTCACAAGCCCTCTTGGCTGTGACTTGTTTTCTTCCCTGGAGACTTTGCCTGTCAGTGCCCTCCTGCTGTCCTCTCCTTGCTCCTGTGTCTCCTGTCCAGGAAACCTCCACGTGTTCTCAGAGGGCCCTGTCCACACCCAAAACTCAGGCTCACGCTCACCCCCTCCCCCCCCAGACTGGGGAGCTCCCTCAAAGGCCACGACAACCTAGCACTTTATCTCCAGCTTCTTCCTGCACAACTCCTCCCCAGCTGGGCTGACCCTGGGTATTTAAGGAGGCTTGCCCCCTGCCAATCCAAGTTGGGGATTGGTCAGTTCTCCTCAGAATACCCCAGGTAGTTCCATCTCTCCTCTCCTAACTTTCCAGAAGAATTCTTGAATATTCTGGAAAGAAGTGTAAGGTCTTAGTGATGCCGCCTGTCAGTCACCCAATTCTGCCTGAATCATTCCCACCCAGATCAAAACAAACAGGCCTGGTAGCTAGCCAGGACTGGAATTTACCACACTAACACAAACCTAACCAATACCACCTCTAGTATACTAGAGGGTGCTACATTTATTTAGATTTTATTAATCAAAAAGACCTTGCCCAAACAACAAGACTTTCTGTTGCACACAACTGTACTTTAATTAAATCTATTAAATTCAGTCAAGACAAGATGTGCATTTTGATATAGAAAATAAACAAGAATTGAACAGTTGTATTTTGGTTTTCCAGCTTATAAAGATGGGCTGGTTTTTAGAATCAAAAATCATGTAAACCACTTTAAAATATTTTTAAGAGAAATTACATCATATGACTAAGCAGAGCTGCAAAGATTGCAGTAACTACATGTGAATCGACGTATTATTTTATACGGGATATGTGTAGAGCCAAAACTTTGTACAGCACTTTGCAAAATATAGGGGGAAAGCACAGTTACAATACATTTCAAGACAAAACGGTTAGTGGGCCCTGCTTGCCAGAGCTTACAATCTAATCTGAAAGATAGCTCTAGGAATAACATAGTAAATATCAAACTATGGACCATTTTTTGCTTTTTGTACAGTATGTGAATGTTATCAGCTTAAAGGATAACATAATTTATGGTGCAGCCTCTCGAGTTCTGTTTTAACCTCCTTTGCTGAACAGAAGTAGCTCAAAGTTGCCATTTGAGGGTACTGTTATAAGATTGAAAGGAGCTATTTTTTGGGGATGGGACACAGACAGCATTTAGGCCCCATTCACATCTTGCAATTTGCGATTGTCGCATGACAGAGTCTTGTGCCAATTGCAGCACACCATGCCTTCACAAATCGCGCAAAGCTTGTCACCCAAAAACGAGCAGGAGCTCTTCTTTTCAGGCAACACGCAGAATCATGTGAAAATCAAGATGTCAAAATCATGAACGGGGGCCTTAAAAACAAATTTTATTTATTCATGTAATTTTTTTTTTTTAAAGAAGTGCTCGCAATATATAAAGAGCTTTCAAAAATCACAGAAAGACACAGCCTATGCTTAAACTTTTGAAAGGGGACACAATTATACAGTCATATGTCATGTGTCCATAAATATTGGGACATCGACACAGTTCTAATCTTTTTGGCTCTATACACCACCACAATGGATTTGAAATAAAACAAACAAGATGTGCTTTAACTGCAGACTTTCAGCTTTAATTTGAGGGTATTTACATCCAAATCAGGTGAACAGTGTAGGAATTACAACAGTTTGTATATGTGCCTCCCATTTTTTAAGGGACCAAAAGTAATGGGACAATTGGCTGCTCAGCTGTTCCATGGCCAGGTGTGTGTTATTCCCTCATTATCCCATTTACAAGGAGCAGATAAAAGGTCCAGAGTTAATTTCAAGTGTGCTATTTGCATTTGGAATCTGTTGCTGTCAACCTCCAATATGAGATCCAAAGAGCTGTCACTATCAGTGAAGCAAGCCATCATTAGGCTGAAAAAACAAAACAAACCCATCAGAGAGATAGCAAAAACATTAGGTGTGGCCAAATCAACTGTTTGGAACATCCTTAAAAAGAAAGAACACAACGGTGAGCTCAGCAACATCAAAAGACCCGGAAGACCATGGAAAACAACTGTGGTGAATGACCAAAGAATTCTTTCCCTGGTGAAGAAAACACCCTTCACAACAGTTGGCCAGATCAATAACACTCTCCAGGAGGTAGGTGTATGTGTGTCAAAGTCAACAATCAAGAGAAGACTTCACCAGAGTGAATACAGAGGGTTCACCACAAGATGTAAACCATTGGTGAGCCTCAAAAACAGGAAGGCCAGATTAGAGTTTGCCAAACAACATCTAAAAAAGCCTTCACAGTTCTGGAACAACATTCTATGGACAAATGAGACCAAGATCAACTTGTACCAGAGTGATGGGAAGAGAAGAGCATGGAGAAGGAAAGGAACTGCTCATGATCCAAAGCATACCACTTCATTAGTGAAGCATGATGGTGGTAGTGTCATGGCGTGGGCATGTATGGCTGCCAATGGAACTGGTTCTCATGTATTTATTGATGATGTGACTGCTGACAAAAGCAGCAGGATGAATTCTGAAGTGTTTCGGGAAATATTATCTGCTCATATTCAGCCAAATGCTTCAAACCTCATTGGATGGTGCTTCGCAGTGCAGATGGACAATGACCCGAAGCATACTGCGAAAGCAACCAAAGAGTTTTTTAAGGGAAAGAAGTGGAATATTATGCAATGGCCAAGTCAATCACCTGACCTGAATCCGATTGAGCATGCATTTCACTTGCTGAAGACAAAACTGAAGGGAAAATGCCCCAAGAACAAGCAGGAACTGAAGACAGTTGCAGTAGAGGCCTGGCAGAGCATCACCAGGGATGAAACCCAGCGTCTGGTGATGCCTATGTGTTCCAGACTCCAGGCTGTAATTGACTGCAAAGGATTTGCAGCCAAGTATTAAAAAGTGAAAGTTTGATCTATGAGTGTTAATCTGTCCCATTACTTTTGGTCCCTTAGCCACTTGCCGACCGCCAACCGCAGGTTGACGGCGACAAGGTGGTTCAATATCGCAAACCGCCGTCATATGATGGCGGCTGTGAGATCGTGCACTGGGAGCGGGTGCGGCGGACTTGATCTCCGCCGGCTACCCGCGATGCCCCCCCCCGGAGTGAAAGAACGGAGGTCCGTGCATGTAAACACAGATCTCCGTTCTGTGAGATGGGGAAGGACTATGATCACAGCCTTCCTCTATATGGAAGCTGTGATCACTCCCCTTCCTCTGCTAGGGCAGCGCCCATACAGTTAGAAAACGCCCAGGGAACACAGTTAACCCTTAGAGTGCCCCCCCAGGTTAACCCCTTCACTGCCAATGGCATTTACACAGTAATCAGTGCATTTTTATAGCACTGATCGCTGTATAAATGCCAATGGTCCCAAAAAAGTGTCAAAATGGTCCGACATGTCCACCGCAATATCGCAGTACCGCTAAAAATGGCAGATCACCGCCATTACTTGTAATAAAATTAAATAAATAAAAACTCCAAAAATGAATTCTCATCATCCGCAAACGCGGCAACTTTTGCGCAAGCCATTCAATAAACACCGATTGCGATTTTTTTAATCACAAATATGAGGAAGGATATAAAATCAGCCAAAACCGTTGAAAAAAATGTTTTTTATATTTTTTTTGTATTTGTATTTTAGCAAATAGTAAGAAATTTGTTTTTTTTTTTTGCAAAATTGTCGCTCTTCTTTTGTTTATAGCGGCGATCAGAAATGACGCAGCGGTGATCAAATACCACCAAAAGAAAGCTCTATTTGTGGGAAAAAAAGGATGCAAATTTCGTTTGGGTACAATGCCGCATGACCGCGCAATTGTCAGTTAAAGCAACACAGTGCCAAATCGCAAAAAGTGCTCTGGTCCTAAAGTGTGAAATCCTTCCAGGGTTGAAGTGGTTAAAAGTGGGCGGCACATATACAAACTGTTGTAATTCCTACACCGTTCACCTGATTTGGATGTAAATACCCTCAAATTAAAGCTGAAAGTCTACAGTTAAAGCACATCTTGTTCATTTCATTTCAAATCCATTGTGGTGGTGTATACAGCCAAAAAGATTAGAATTGTGTCGATGTCCCAATATTTATGGACCTGACTGTATACAGTGGAACCTTGGATTACCAGCATAATCTGTTCCAGGGGAATGCTTGTAATCCAAAGCACTAGTATATCAAAGCACATTTCCCCATAGGAAACAATAGAAACTCGGCTAATTCGTTCTATAGTCACTGCTTGTCTATGCAGTACTGTATGTGGCTACAGTTCCAGAGGCGCCTAGTGTATGCAATACCGGATGTGGCCAGATTTAAGAAGGGGGCTGGTGAGCCTCTAAAACGTCAGGTTCCACTGTACTTTCAGGACATCATAAACATTTCCAAGACCTGAAGACAACTAAAACTATCAGCAGGGTCCTACCATAGTAAATATCTTATTAGTAAATCTTTTTTATTACGTACATCATTTTAGCAGTGGCTAAAATCACCTAGGTTCAATCTATAGCTAGCTTTATTTAACCACTTCAATATCGGACACTTTTATCCCCTTCCTGCCCAGGCCAATTTTCGGCATTCAGCGCTGTTGCACTTGTGTGCTCATTTAACACTGTACCCATATGCAATTTTTTTCACACAAATAGAGATTTCTTTTGTTGGTAATTAATCACCTATAAACATAAAGTGCAGCGCTTGCCAAGAAAAGGATTTAAATCACATGAAATTATATATGAGAAATAATTGTATAAACACTGAAAACACTCTGTTGCATACTGTGGGGATGACGTCTACCACCGTCAACCCTTAGTAACTCAATATAACTTTGTCACTGAAAAGTGACTTAGTGCATGTCAGCAGTAATGAATGTCCATAAAAGTGAACAACGGTTCATAAAAACATCCTTGGTGGTGTTTTCAGATAGCAAATAAATAATAAATAAATATATATATAAAGCAGTTCATGAATATTCATAAAATTCTTGTGTCAATAGAGTGATCAATAGAATGGGGTCTGATAAGCCCATGCACAGTGACTATGTTGGATATTGGTCCAAAATGTCCACAATATATCATAAAGTGACTTGTGCCTATAATGCGTTCACAATGTGAATCCTCAAAACGTATAGATTGGTGCGCTTACCAGAAACTGGTAAGAAACCAACGGTGAAAAGAGCCTCTACTGGATGGCAGCTGGACTGGAACTCCTGGAAATGGTCACCTGGTTATCTCCAAACACGTTCCTCCAACAAAGGGCGTACTGGGGTGGACCATAGGAATAATCCGGATCTCTCACAGGGATGATTCATCAGATCATAAAAAGAGAAAGGTGCCCGCCATAGTGTAAAAGCATTTACATTTTTATTAAAAAATGGTATAAAAACACTCACATCAATAAAAGAATAATGAGCCCATCAATCAAAGAAAGAACGCAGTAACCTGAGGGGAACGGACCAACGCATTTCATCTCAAAACGGACATCAGTTTTGAGATGAAATACGTTGCTCCGTTCCCCTCAGGTCACTGCATTCTTTCTGTGACTTTTAACTGCTTAACCACTTAAGCCCCAGCCACCGCAGTCATACTGTGGCAATTTAGCTCGTTCCCGCGAACCGCCGTCTTTGTACGTCGGTCGCAGGAACGGGGCATGTGCCGCTGGAGTATTGTATTATAGCAAAAAGTAATAAATATTGTGGTTTTTTTTTCAAATTTATCTTTCTTTGTTTATAGCACAAAAAATAAAAACTACAGAGGTGATCAAATACCAAAAAAAGGGAAATGGGAAAAATAGGACGTCAAGTTTGTTTGGGTACAACGCCGCACAACCACGCAATAGTCAGTTAAAGTGACGTAGTGCCGTATCACAAAAAATGGCCTGGTCATTAAGGGGGAGTTTCTTCCGGTCCTTAAGTGGTTAAGGAACACCCCACATACATATACGGTGGCAGGGCGGGCCTTTAAGCGCAAATACATGTGCCTGTATGTGATTTTCTTCTACCGCTCTTGGGTGCACGCGCGCCACCGGAGCCCTAATTCCCATGGTGATCGGACACACCATTAGCCAATCAGTGGGTCTGGCGATCATTCCGAGAGAGGCAGAACGGCGGTCTGCCTATGTAAACAAAGCAGATCGCAGTTCTGCTAGAAAGAAAGACAGAGGTCTTGTGTTTCTGCTAAGCAGGAACCCGGATCTCTGTCTTCCTTCAGTTAAACTATCCCCCACACTGTAAGAAAACACTATCAGGGAACACATTTAACCCTTTGATCGCCCCCGATTTTAACCCCTTCCCAGTGTCATTAGTTCCTTTTTGTAGCACTGATCACTGCACTGGTGTCACTTAGTATCAAATTTGTCTGCTGCTATGTCACAGTCCTGCTATAAGTCGCTGATCGCCACCATTACTAGTAAAAAAAAAATTAAAAATTAAAAAGTCCATAAATCTATGCCATAGGTTGTAGATGCTATAACGTTTTGTGTAAACCAATCAATATACACTTATTGGGTGATAATTAAGGAGGTCAAAAAATGGGACTTTAAATGAAGCAGTGGTCACAATGGCCATCAGCTTCCATCCCGGGTTGGGTGATATACAAAAAGGTTTTTTTTTTGGGACTTTAAATGAGACACACGGGTTGTAAAAACATGCGTTTTTATTGAGGCAACTTTCATCGAGGTAGTACTGTAGACAATCCATACATCTCTTAATGCATATATTGGGCACATTGCCTCTACTATATATTTTGGGCACATTGCCTCTACTAAAAAATGTAACATATGAACTGGAAACAAATACATTCACAAATGATGAAAATTGGCTCCATACAATACAATCTCTGCAGCATAGGACAACTTGAATAATAATTAATGAGGCATATATCGGCTCTACGCGTTTCGTGAAGTTATGATCCACTCATCAGGAGCATGCACGTATAGGCAACTGTAATTAATAGAAATATAGAAATATTAAAAAAAAAAAAAAAAAAAAAAAAAAA
>BLSH010551600.1:268150-304963 GCA_018402905.1 Glandirana rugosa | reverse complement strand
TCCTCTCTTAGCAACGAGAGACACACTTTCGTCACCAGAGAAACATCTCTAGATTGTGTGGAGGACGACAACTGCATAGAGGAAAATTGAGGAGATTGGTTCCTCTAAATGCCACCCCCTCCATCCCTCCTATTCAGGTGTACAAGGTAGGCACATGGGGCCCGGTTGCAATTGAAACCTCTGCAACCCCTATTGTTACGCCCCTGCAGACACAGCTTGAGTAGAAATGCCTGTTCCCTGCCAGCACTTGCAAGAAGAACTCTAGCTCTCTGTGTAAAAACAGTGATGCCACTGCTGGGGTCTGATCTATAGCTCTTCAATCAGCAAGCTGTGACTCAGCAGGAGGTGTGTTAGATCTCTACAAAGAGACCACTGCTTTCACACAGAGAGCAACGATTCTCTCCTCTTACCCCCCCCCCAAAAACCCCCCCTGCAAAACAAAGGCATAATGCGCTAGTATACATCGCATACTAGCTCATTATGGAATACTTACCTTGGAGAGATTAGATGAGCTTTAAGGCTGGGTTCACACTATCCGACATTTAAACAGTCCGATTTTGATCCTACTTTGCTGTGCGATTTATGGTCCTACTTAGCCTGGGTTCACACTAGTCCGATACTCGGACCGACATTAGGCGCACAAATCGCATTACGTCACATAAACAATGAGAGCCGTCTTAACTGGTCCGACTTGTGTTTTTTAAAGTTGGACCGACCTTGAAAAAGGTTCCTGTACTACTTTTGTCTGACTTTGATCCTACTTAAGCCCATTAAAAAGCATTGAAGTCGGATCAAAGTCGGATAATTGTCTTCACTGATCCGACTTTGGCATGCAACTTGTGCTCTGGGGATCTTGAAGGGGAACTCCCCGCCAAATTTTCAAAATAAAATGGCAGGGTTCCCTCTCCAGGAGCATACTAGGCCCTTTATTCTGGTATGGATTTTAAGGGGAACCCCACAACAAATTTTAAAAGAAAATGGCGTGGGGTTCCCCCCAAAATCCTAAACAAGACCCTTATCCGAGCACGCAGCCCAGGAAAGGGGGTGGGGACAAGCGAGCGCCCCCTCCCCAGACCATACCAGGTCGCATGCCCTCAACATGGGAAGTATGGGTGCTTTGGGGCAGGGGGGGCTCTGCGCCCCCCACCCCAAAGCACCTTGTCCCCATGTTGATGAGGACAAGGGCCTCTTCCCGACAACCCTGGCCGTTGGTTGTCGGGGTCTGCGGGTGGGGGACTTATTGGAATCTGAAAGCCCCCTTTAACAAGGGGGCCCCCAGATCCCGACTCCCCACCCTATGTGAATGAGTATGGGGTACATTGTACCCCTTGCCATTCACCTGAAAAAAAAGTGTAAAAAAAACCCCAAAAAACACTACACAGGCTATTAAAATATTTTATTAAATCAGCTCCGGCATCTTCTCCGGCTCTTCTTTCTTCTGCTCTTTTGCGGGGTCTTCTATCTTCTCCTCTTTCGCCGGGCTTCTCCGCTGTCCTCTTCCCTCTGTTCTCCCTCTCTTCTTCTTCCCATGTTGACACGATGTGATCTCCTGCACAAATGCCGTCTCCGCTGTGTGCTGTGACTTATATTGGCATGGGACGGGGCCACCCACTGACGTCATCCAGAGGCCCCACCCCTTATGGCGACACATCCCTGGCAACTTTCACTGGTCCCTTCTCCTGACCTGCACTAATTGCAGATACCAGTGAGAGCTGTGGATAACCCAAGTTATCTACACTCCCAAAGTGTCAGTTTCCCTGCCAAATGTTACCCTCACATCACTAGTGTATGCCGTTATTAGTAGAGGTCAGAAGGTGGAACCAGTGAGAGCTGTGGGTATCTACACTGCCAAAATGCTGTATGTTATAAATAAAATCACTATACCTGTTAGGATTAAGGGTGAAAGAGCAAGGATGACCAGTATGTGCCAAAGAATATCTATATTGACAAAAATATGTAGGATCAGTGTACTACTGGGGGGTTGCTGACAGAGAGTGTTCTGGTGGCACATTGTCCAGTCAACAGGGTTTGGACCAGCTGAGCCTGTGACCATGCTCTTTTGTTTAACTACAGTGAAAAAGTAGAGAGTTTACTGTCCTGGCAATCATGTCTAGAAGGGGTACTTGCACCACAAGAGTGTCTGAAAATATTTAAATACCTTTTGGTTTATTTTAAATATACTTAGCTGTTAGCCTAGAACTTGCCAATGCAATGTAAATGACAATTCAGCAATGCCACAGTAGAATTTTAAGGAATAAAGTCATCTTTATGAAATTACACATCACTTCATCTTATGCGTATGTGTACCTTTTGAAATAC
The DNA here is from genome assembly GCA_018402905.1 of Glandirana rugosa. Taxonomy (NCBI): domain Eukaryota; kingdom Metazoa; phylum Chordata; class Amphibia; order Anura; family Ranidae; genus Glandirana; species Glandirana rugosa. Next base: position 302,644 of record BLSH010551600.1, on the reverse strand, counting down.
AATATATAGAATACATAATTGGATTATATCTTCAATGGTGTAAATCTAGGGTAAAGGGAGCACTGTAGGTGCACTTGGTTATTAGGGCAATAGGATCGTTTGATCACAGCATTCTTTTTTATCATTCTGAAAAATATAGTTCTTGCATGCAGGCCCATTGTTGCTGGTCATTGTAATGTGGTCTATAGGCTCAATGCAGGTCTGGACGTGGGAGATTATCATTAAAGATAGAATGTAAATCTGGGGCAGGGAAAGCTGATTGCAGCACAATACTGATAATGACTGAGAAATAGAAGGAGTCAATTAATTAACCGTCATTAGTGAGCCGGGGTCTTGCTGCAAGACCTTTTTGCAATTTGTATAACCCCTCTGTAAGCTCCATACACTGTTCTATTTGTACAAGATGAAATGTATTCCATAAATCCTGTTCTTTCAGTATCATATTTGAGGAGACCGTGTATGCACACAAAGTGAAATACTTAATAAAAAGATAATTATATTTTCGAAATTGTATGAATGTATAAGTTATATTGTAATATATTTTTGGTATGTAAACTGAAAACTGGAATGGATTTAATTTTTGACACCATGTTACAACCTAAATATGAGTGTAACACGTAACACTGTAAGAAATATGTTAGTCTTTAACTCCAGATTAATGCAGAATTTATCAATCCATTCTTACATGTGCTTTTGAATTCAAGCATTGTAAGCAGGGCCGGTGCTAGACTATTTTGCGCCCTAGGCAAGACCAGCTACTTGCACCCCTCCGCCCAAAAAAATAAAACTGGAAAATATTATCCTTGGGCCTCATGCACATTTAAAAAATTCCAAAAACGTCATTAGCTTTGTAGTGAGTTTTTCATCTTTTTTCAGCGTTTTGCACTGGCGTTTTTGAGTGTTTTTGAGCAGTAGCATTTTTTTTTTCAATGGACCAAAAACGTCCAAAAACGTTCGTGAACGGGTGTATTTGCACGTTTTTGAGCGTGTTTGAACATTTTTAAAGCTGAAAACAATCTCTCTGAACCCTCTGGTCTTGGGTTTTTTTTACAGCTCCAAAATGCCCCAGCTAAAAACAGTTGATAACAACCTATGTGTGCAGGAACACATAGGATAACATGATGGAGGGTTTATTGACTGTAGGAAAAAACATCTGAAGCTAAAAACAGCAGCTGTAAAAACATCCAAAAACTTCCTGTGTACATGAGGCCTTAAACTGAATCTATCTAAAACAAAGCTCATATTTCCTCCCCCATGTGCTCCTTCCCCTGACTTCTCTGTCAAGATCAATGGCACAACTATCAACCCATCTCCGCATGCCAGGGGGATAGTGGTAACCCTAGACTCTGAACTCTCCTTTCAGGCCCACATCCAATCCCTGTCCAAATCATGCTGCCTTAACCTCCACAACATCTCTAGAATACGTCCCCTTTTAACCAATGACACCACCAAGTTTCTAATTCACTCTCTGGTTATCTCTCGCCTTGACTACTGCAACTCCCTCATTGGATTACCTTTGCATACACTACCCCCCCTTCAGTCCATAATGAATGCTGCTGCAAGACTCATCCCCCTTACCAGCCGTTCAATGTTCTCTACCCCTCTCTGCTAATCCCTCCACTGGCTTCCACTCACCCAACAAATAAAATTCAAAGTACTAAAAATAATTTAACAAGCCATCCACAACTCTGTTCCCAGGTACATCACTAACCTAGTCTCAAAATGTAAACCAAGCCTATCTCTTGTCACCCTTGTCAACTCCTCCTATGCTAGCCTCCAGGATTTCTCCAGAGCTTTTCCCATTCTTTGGAACTCCCTACCCCAATCTGTCCAACTGTCTCCTAATCTATCCATCTTTAGACGATCCCTGAAAACTCTTTTCTTTAAAGAAGCCTATCCAGGGAGCCCCGGAACGGAAGACAGGAAGGATTAGTGCAGGGGCAGCATGACTGGGTGGCCAGGGGAGACAACACAAGTCTCAAGGTCAAGAATTGGTCATTAGGTAGGGCCCTTGGGAGTGGTGAGTATCCCTGGGGGGTGGGGGGGTGACAAATAGGGTGGGCGTAGCTTAGAGGGGGCCAGTGGATGAAGAACGCGGACTAAGTAGCTTCGACGTGCGGCTACCAACGGCACCATGGCTGTCGTGGATGGTTTGCTGAAGGATTTAAGGGTGGCTGCAGCGACAAGAGGGTAGGAGTGGCTACGGGCACAAGTGTCCTCACTGCTGGAGGACTAGGTGCCGGGGTCAACATCGGGACATCGGGAGAGCCCACGCGCTAGGAGGTCGCAGCCTCCAGAGCGTTTCTCCCCCTGTTCTTCCCCCCCGAGCAAGGCGTACGGGCAGGAGCCAAGAAGATCAGGAGAGGTCTGGCCCGCCTGCGAAGCGCACCTCGGCTGGCGGTGGGTCCAGACGGGATCGTCCAGCAGATGGGGACGGAGCTCTGTACGGCGGCCATGCGGTGGACTCCCCATCTCCGGCACGTGTGGCCAGGAAGGAGTCCAGGACGGGGAAGAGCAGCAAGGCGGCCGCTGGGCCTCTCCCTCAGATGGCTGGTGGCTTTGGGTCGGACACGTGCCCTGCTGGGAGGCAGAGCGGGCATAAACGAGCAGCAGCGGGCACACAGGGCCATGTGTGTGCTTTGGCACAGCCGCACGCAGAGTGGGATGGAGCGAGGGTAAGGGGGCGGAGCCAGCGGCAGAGCGGGACTGTACCTGACAGGTTCCCATCACCTGGGACACACAGCATCCGCACAGCTGAGAACCGATCTGAAGAGGAGATGTCCGGTTCGGAGGGCGAGGAAACAGCGGGTCGGATGGCAACGGTGGAGGCGGAGGTGGCGGCTGGACGGGGCATCCCTGCGCAGGCCGTTGAGTCAATATTAACTTCAGGACCTTTGGAGGTGATATTGGGTAGAATGTGGGGAATGGGGGTGGCGTAGTCTCTTCAGGCAAGGGGGGGTCACCCCCAGCAGTAGTAGTCGCGCCCCCTCAGGTGGCGAGCCCCGCGCCCGACACGTCGGGGTCTAGCGTGGCACTGCAGGATTTGTTGGGGGGTTGCGGGACTTGGTGGCACACTTTACAACAGGTGGGCCCACTCAAGCCTCGGCGGCAGCGTGGGTGCCACAGGGTGGCGTAACCAGGGGTGGTACAGTCTCCGACAGGGGTGGGAGTGTGGCCCCTGCGTCAAACAGCGCGGTTCAGGTGGGGACAGGGCCTTTGCTTGCCACGGGGTCAGATGTGGTGGATAAGGACAGGACCGGTACAGGTCAGGATGGCGGGGGCACCGCAGAGTCTATAAGGCTCGCTGATGCAGTGCGGTGTGAAGTCTACGTATGCTTCGAGGGACCCCTAGAGGCCCATTTGAAGGCGGAGGTGCGTGACAGAATTCAGAAAGGTGAGTACGTGGAGATTTTTTAGTTGCTTCTGCTGGAATAATTCAACTTGGATAGGGTTAAGGCAGTGGAAACTAAAAAGGAAGAAGAGGAGAAGAAGCCATACAGACTGATTCCACGTACTTTCACAAATTGGTTACAGGCTTTTGCCATTATGGCGAGCGTGATAGGGGAGAAGAATCCGGAATATTGCACGGCGCGTTTCTGCTACCTGGATGCCATTGGTGAGGCGTATAGAGTCTACGGGGGAACTGCATGGCTGAGGTATGACAAGCAGTTCAGGCAGCGGCGGGCCGTCCAACCATCTTTGCGATGGGACCACAAGGACATTGGGCTATGGATGTGACTTATGTCCGCAGCGCGGGCCCGAACCAATTTTTTCAAGGGGGGGCCGGTAGTGCAGTTACCTGGACAACCGGCCGCGAAGAAGTGGGGATTTTGCTGGCAATTCAACGAGGGCTCATTTAAGTTTGGAGGTAAGTGCCGATTCAAACATGAGTGCTCTGGATGCGGGGGGGCTCATCCCGTGTCACGTTGTTTCAAGCAAAGTAGGTGTCGTGCTGGAGAGTCTGCAAACAAGAGGGAGGACTCCGGTGAGTGTGGTAAGGATGCGGCCGTTCCTAGATAGATACAGTGTGTCGGTGTGCTGCCAAGCTGCTAGAGGAAGAGTTTTCAAGGGGGTTTCGTATTCCTTGTTCCTTGACTGCAGTTCCTGCAGTATCGCGCAATCTACGTTCAGCTTTGCAGCATACTGGGTTGGTCTCGGAAAAGTTGGGGAAGGAAGTGGCTTTGGGGTGCATGGGCGGACCTTTTGGTGAACCACCATTGGCGGATTTGGTGGTCTTGCAGCTGGGAGTGGTTCCTAAGAAGGAGCCGAATAAGTTTCGGCTCATTCACCATTTGTCCTTTCCGAAAGTGAAGTCAGTGAATTATGCGATCTCGGACGAGACGTGTACCGTATCATACACCTCGTTTGACGCAGCGGTAGGTTGGGTTCGTCGCTATGGAAAAGGTGCCTTGATGGCAAAAAGCGATGTTGAATCTGCATTTAGGTTGCTCCCGGTGCATCCGGATAGCTTTCGTTTACTTGGTTGTTGTTGGCAAGGGGGGTTCTTCGTGGATAAGTGTTTGCCTATGGGTTGCTCTGTTTCTTGCTCCTTGTTTGAGACTTTCAGGTTAATTTGTGGAATGGGTAGTTAGGGAGGTTTCTGGACTTAATTCCATCATCCATTATTTGGATGATTTTCTCTGTATAGGGCCGTCGTCTGGTAGGCAGCGTGCAGTGCTGCTAGCAACATTGCAACACATTGCAGAGCACTTTGGGATTCCTTTAGCTCTGGATAAGACAGAAGGACCATCCACGGTTATTCAATTGTTGGGCATTGTGATTGATTCGGAGGCCATGGAATGCCGCCTCCCAGTGGACAAGGTCATGGCTCTCAAGGCTGAGGTTCGGGTGACAATGAGCCTACACAAGATTCAGCTGCTGGCGCTGCAGTCCTTACTGGGGAAGTTGAACTTTGCGTGCCATATCATTCCCATGGGTAGGGTGTTCTGTCGACGGCTGTCGGCTGCTACAGGGGGAGCGCGTTTACCTTCGCATTTTGTACGGCTCACCAGAGACCATAGGGAGGACCTGCGAGTGTGGCATGTTTTTTTGGAGACCTTCAATGGTCGGTCAGTGTGGATGTCTGGTCCTGTGAGCAACGTGGATTTAGAACTTTTCACAGACGCGGCGGGATCCACTGGTTACAGGGCTTTCTACCAAGGTCAGTGGAGCGCTGGTCCTTGGCCGAACTCTTGGGCAGGAGCGGGCTTTCTCCGCAACTTGGTTCTGCTGGAGCTTTTTCCGGTGGTACTGGCATTCCAGGACTTGAAGGTGTGACAATATGGGAGTGGTTCGAGTCGTCAACCGGGTTTCAGCGTCATCGGTACCGGTTGTGCGTTTGCTTTGGCATTTGGTTCTGGTTTGCCTTCAATTGAATATTTACCTGTATGCTGTTCACCTTCCGGGTGTAGATAATGTGGTAGCTGACGCATTGTCTCGCTTTCAGTGGGACACATTTTGGGAATTGGCCCCATCGGCAGAACCAGAGGGAGTGGCTTGTCCAGAGTGGCTGTGGGAGATTGCCTTGGGGCAGTCGCGGGATGGATCAGGCAGTCGGTGAGTGAGGCCACTTGGTCAGCTTACGCTAAGGTATGGAGTGAATGGTTCACGTGGGTCCGGGAAGCCGGCATTGACTTGGAGGGTACGGAACGGAGGTTAGCTGTGATTTATTTTGTGTCTAGGTCTTTGGAGAAGGGGGTGTCCTTGGCGGTGGTGGAGTGCCAGTTAGCTGGGTTAGCGTTTCTTTTTAAGCTCCAGGGCATTTTTGGGTGCGACAGGCGGTGAAGGGCAATTGCAAGGCTCATAAGCGGCTTGAGTCCAGGCGTCCGGTGTCGTTTGCAAATTTACAGGCCATTTGTGCCCAGTTGGGATCACTGTGTTCCTCCAAGTACGAGGTTGCGTTGTTTCAAGCAGCTTTTTCTTTGGCCTTTTTTGGTGCTTTCCGTATAGGGTTGCTGGTCAGTCCGTCACGGCGGGTAGATGGGGGAAAATTGGATCGGGATGTGGACTGCAGGGAGGATAGGGTCTTGCTCCTGTTGCGGCGGTCAAAAACGGACCAAAGGGGTAGAGGTGTTCAGATTCAGTTGTTTACTATTCCGGATTCCGCAGTGTGGTCTTTGACGGTGGGATAAAATTCAGGATAAGGAAGGGTTTTGGGACACATCGGAGGTATGTGTCACTATGGTGTATTCCAGCTAACGGAGATTTAGCCGGAATATTGGAATGGTTGCAATGCAAGTAAGGTTCATCTCCGAGTCGGTGTTCTACGGCTGGAGGCCTGGTATGGTATTAGTTATAGTAATGGTAATAAGTTATTACTTCAATAAACAGGCTGCTATGGCCATTTTTACTCCAAACAGTAGTGGTCTCCAATTATTGTTAAGGGGTAAGGTTGGGCAGGAGTAGAGGTGGCATGGCAGTTTGCTGAAAACAAGGTCACAGTTGGGTCCATCGGGTCTACCCGAGTCATGTCTCTAACTAATAATCTGTTTTACTTTCTCCATTAGCTATTACCTTTTACCTTTTGTATCAATTGACCCTCCCTCTTAGATTGTAAGCTCTAACAAACTGGGCCTTCTGATTCCTCTTGTACCAAATTGTAATGTAACTGTAATGTCTGCCTTCATTTTGTTAAGCTCTGCGCAAACTGTTGGCGCTATATAAATGCTGTATAGTACAATTAAAATAGCCTGTAGCTCGGGGGAAATGGTCACGCTCTATATCACCTGATATCCTTGATGTTTCTCTGGACACTGGATTTTGCGTCATGCCCAAAGGGGGTCTGGCAGTGTGCTGCGCTGGGATCACATAAACCTTGGTCTCTGTATGTCCTGAGTGCAGAGCCCTGACATCGTTTTTCACATCCTGGGCCTACTATGGAAGGACACAGCAAGTCACTTGGTGTACCTGTCAGTTCCTCAGTCGGTGGGGGTAGGCAGGGAGGTAGGCAGTAGGGTGGTCGGTCTACCTGTCGGTTCCTCGGTCGGGGTCATGGAGGATGTCGGGATTGATGGAGGAAGGTGTTGTTCTCGATTGTTATAGTGATGGTGGTTCCCCCTCCTCTCTGCACATGTGCTTTGATCTTTTAAAAGAGAAGGGGCGGGGACACAATGACCTGACTGCCATATTTATTATGGGAAGGACTGGCCGATTGATTAGTTGATAAGTGGGAGGATTCCAAGTCTAGGATTTGACAGTTTCTCTTCCTCTTTTCCTGCCATCACACAATCCTAATTATACAACAATGGAGAGCCAATTTCTCCCCCCGATCCTTCACTCCTCCCACATCTTTGGTAATATAACTTCGAGTCCAGTCCTTTCTTGACTCCTCCCACCTCTTCCGTTCTGCCCCGCCCTCCCGGTTCATCCCACCTGTAGAAGGATATGATGATTATCAGTGTTTGTAGTCTGAATTAGATATGTGCGGTTAGTTTCATTCTGAATTAAAATTCTGACAAATTTTCATTTTTCGGAAATTCAGATGTATCCGAATTTCTGAATTACAACAGTACCAAATTTAAATGAATCCGAAGTAATGAAACGAAAATTCAGACGAAATTCGAATTCAAATCATTTTCTAATCTTCTTCGAATACTTTTCGAAATAGTTTTCAAATTTGAATTAGAAAAGTTTTCAAATTCGAATTTGAAAAGTCCTCGGATTTGAAGTTTTCCAATTTCCAAAGAGAACACAATAGAATAGAAAAAGGAATAGAACAGAAAAAAAATAGACTAGAAAAGAATATAACAGAAAACAAAAGAATAGAATACAACAGAGTAAAAAAGCTCTGTTCCACTCCACCACATTGTATTCTTTCATTTTCTGTTATATTCCCCTCTATTGTATTCTATCTTTTTACATTCTATTCCTCCACTTTCCACTCCACCCCATTCTCCTTGGAAATTGGAAAACAATTTGAAAATGATTCAAATTCGAAAACGATTTGAATTTGAAAACAATTTGAATTTGAAAACTATTCTAAATTGATTTGAAAACTATTCTAATCGATTCAAAAACGAATAAACAAAACAAATTCCGAAAACAAATTAAATGAATGAAACAAATCTAACTAAACAAACTTATGTAAATAACAAATCGAAAATGAAACGAAACTAAACACATTTTTTCGCTCTGTACATGTCTAGTCTGAATGGTGAGACAGAATTTGAGGAGCTGTGCCGAGAGTGGTAAGAGGGGCTGTGCTGGGAGGAGGAAATGGGCGTGTACATAGCAGAGTACAGATGATCAGTGTCTGGCCTCATTATTCATCTCTCCTCTATAGACACCTAGTCCTTCAGTCCTTTTAACTTCCTATGCACTGAACTAAATTGGATACAATTCTCAGAGGGGGAGATGTTTGTAGTCTATATCAGTAGAGAAACCTAGGGTGACAACAATTCACCTGCATAGATGCAATGTTTGGAGAATTGTCACTTTAGGAATGTTTTACTGGCAGGAACACCAGGATAAAACAAAGGGGAACAAGCCTTAAAAATAAAACATATGACAGCTTACCAGCCTTTAGATGTACTGGCTGCATTCGTTTTCTTATTTTAGGTATTTTCCCCCATTTTCACCTGGTGGTTCTGCCAGTGACATACAGTATGTCACAAAAAGTGAGTACACCCCTCACATTTTTGTAAATATTTTATTCTATCTTTTCATGTGACAACACTGAAGAAATTATACTTTGCTACAATGTAAAGTAGTGAGTGTACAGCTTGTATAACAGTGTAAATTTCCTGTCCCCTCAAAATAACTCAACACACAGCTATTAATGTCTAAACCAGTGGCAACAAAAGTGAGTACATCCCTAAGTGAAAATGTCCAAATTGGGCCCAAAGTGTCAATATTTTGTGTGGCCACCATTATTTTCCAGCACTGCCTTAACCCTCTTGGGCATGGAGTTCACCAGAGCTTCACAGGTTGCCACTGGAGTCCTCTTCCACTCCTCCATGACGACATCACGGAACTGGTAGATGTTAGAGACCTTGCGCTCCTTCACCTTCCATTTGAGGATGCCCCACAGATGCTCAATAGGGTTTAGGTCTGGAGACATGCTTGGCCAGTCCATTACCTATACCCTCAGCTTCTTTATCAAGGCAGTGGTCGTCTTGGAAGTGTGTTTGGGGTCATTTGAATACTGCCCTGTGGCCCAGTATCCTTTTCTTTATAACAGGGGTCTCCAAACTTTCAAAACAAAGAGCCAGTTTACTGTCCTTCAGACAGCTGGGGGGCCGGACTGTGGCCATTGGGAGTGGAAAATGTCCAGGTGTCCAGTGGGAGTAAACAACACCATATCTTTGGTGTCAGTGGGAGGAATAGCGCCCCAACGCTGGTGTCAATGGAAGGAATTGTGCCCTTTTGATGGTGTCAGTTGGAGGAATAGTGCTCCATTGTTGGTGTCAGCAACAAGAATGATGCCTCATTGCAGGGATCGGCAAGGTGTCCGTACATGGACATTGGTGTCCATGACTGGTCCTTGCAGGGTCCGCTGCCACAGCTTTCGTGTAGGACTTTTTTTGTACTTGAAGAGTATGAGTCAGACCCTCCCTCACCCGATGCGATGGCTGGCTCCTCTGTAGATCCGGCCGGCGTGGCGCTAGTGCAGCCCGCTCTATTAAGTGGAGTCTTCTGTATGCAGAGTGATATGTTGGAGGGAGCGTTAGTGCAACGGCTGCCCTGCAGTGTAAAATACAGAGGGTGGTGCTTATCAAATGCAGAGGGCGGTGCTTTTCAGGCAGCGCAGGAGAACAGCCGAGGAGGAAGCAAGGTCAAGGTGCTGGAGCTTGATGGATTCTGTTCTGTGCTGGCCCGGCTCCAGCATAACATGTTGGCTAAATATATTACATATTCTTTGCAGAGAGAGAGCCTGGAGAGTGATGCGGGAAAACCTGGGGAATATAGGTGAAAAGGGAAGCGTAAGACTAAAGGGTGATCTATTCTATAGGGACCCTGGCCTGCTAAAGGGGGATCTATGGGGACCATGGCCTACTAAAGGGGGATCTATGGGGACCCTGACCTGCTAAAGTGGATCTAAGGGGACCCTGGCCTGCTAAAGGGGGATCTAAGGGGACTCTGCTCTAAAGGGGATCTATGGGGACCCTTCTCTAAAGGGGATCTATGGGGAACCTTCTCTAAAGGGGGGTCTATGGGGACCCTGCTCTAAAGGGGGGTCTATGGGGACCCTGATCTAAAGGGGGATCTATGGGGACCCTGCTCTAAAGGGGGATCTATGGGGAACCTGCTCTAAAGGGGGATCTATGGGGACCCTGCTCTAAAGGGGGATCTATGGTAATCCTGCTCTAAAGGGGGATCTATGAGGACCCTGCTCTAAATGCGTATTTCTACTTCATCAACGTCTACAATGGACTTTGATGCTGCTTCTGCGTCTCAATACAACAGAAAAATATTAAAAATAAGACTTTTGAAAATCTGTTAAAAATTGTATTACAGTATACCACAAATAGTCTTTATATAAATGTTATTTAAAATGTATTTGTACTTGTAGAACTAGGCCAGAGAGTAGGCAGAGTGTTTTTTGATGGTTTTAATTTCAAATGTACCTTGGTGTCCTTCACTAAGGTCTGCCACAGCCTTGGTCCATGCCTATCCCTGCTCCATTGTTGGTGCCAGTGTATGGAATAGTGCCCCAAGGGCCGGAGAAAGGCAAGCAAAGAGCCGTATCTGGCCCCAGGGCTGCAGTTTGGAGACCACTGATCTATAACATAGAAGGGAGGGGCTTTTTAATTCTCAGAGAGCTTTTGGAAAAGTGATAAGATGCAAAACAGGCAGAGGGCACGGGAAATTATTAGCTGACAATATTTTTTGGAAGGAACACATTTTTCTTGCATATTAAAGCTCTTTCACTGGTACATTTAACAGACAAAAGGGGCCAAATACAGGAAATTCGTTGTTAGGGTTTACATACACTTTGTTGAAGGATGTTTTCCAATGCAAAATCAAATGCATGTCTATTCTCTAAACAATGACACGCACTAATAGAGAAAACAACTTTTCACCCTAAACAGTTTTTTGACAGGTAATCAATTGTTTTTCTTTTTACTGTTGAACAGCGGAGGAGCGAAACGATTGATTCCGCGACTCAGCCCATCGCTACGGTTGCAAACAAGTTTATTCTTTAATGACAGGCATTTCCTAACACTCCATAACACTAGCTTTCATCAACCACTCAGTACTAGCTTGCCATAAACAATGATGACCCAGACCCTCAATGTACAAGAAGAAAATGTGTCTTGTTGTCACATCAATAGTATCCTTACTGTCCAATACCATTCAATACTTTTAACAGGGATTGGAGAAGCGTTACTTAAAGTGGGAGTAAACTCCAATGCATGAATTTTAGCTATAGTTAAGCCTATAATAAGGCTTACCTAGAGGTACTGTAAATATCTCCTAAATGTGCACTGTTTAGGAGATATTTACTCTACATGCTGCTGGCTACATCACCGATGCATGTGCTCTGAACAGTTCTTTCAGAGTCTGGTGCCACAAACAATGGCTCCCGCATGCGGGAGTGACGTCATCGCGGCTCCAGCCAGTCACGCAGCCGGAGTCAGTGAACCCGGAAGGAAGATGGGTGAAGATAGAAGCCTTGTCAGCAGTGACAGCTTGTTGCTGGAAGGGCTTTGTCCTAAGATAAGTTTCACATAATGTGCTAGTATGCGATGCATACTAGCACGTTATGGCTTTACCTTGCAGGTTCCCATAAAAAACCTAACGCTTTAATATTAGCTGGTACAGCAAAAACCAAGTTTATTGCTCATTTTGTATGGTAATTCAAGCAACACAGATGATCTGCAAAGTGCAGTGACACACGGCATCCAATCATATTTCCTTTTTCTATGGTCAGAAAAGAGATGAAGTCCAAATAGAAGCTAAACTCCACACAGTACATGAGCCTTTAATGATGGGCACTCAAAGTGGATGCCACAGAGGGTGCCGTGCCAGAATGAGACAAATAGATGCAAAGTCACCAGCATTCAAAATGAAAGTGTTTTATGTGCTTATTGTGAATGTGAACACAGCATCATTTCACAGAGTGCTGGTGACTTGGCACCTTCAGCAAAGAAATGATTTATGATTGCCTGCTATTGGCTTGTGCGTTTCCCAAATCACCAATGGTCCTTGTAGTCCCTTATTAAATAAGCACAACTTTGCACTCAGTAAGTAGCTATGGGAAGAAGAGTGATGCTCTTCTAACTTAACTGATTTTCTGGAGCATCTGCGGACAATCCCTGCCTTGTGCTGTTCTGTTATATATATAAAAAAATAGAATTTACAACAGATAGCTGTATGCTCAGTTGTGAACTGTACTATAAATGCATTGGGGCCACATATATAACATATGACATGCTCATAAGATGGCCAGCAAATGATCAGCAATCATAAGACCAGGGAATGTGAAATTGCTCCACAACTAAAAGCATTTTAACCACAGAAAAGGAAAACCCTGATGTACGACACTATTCCCTCTAGGCTCAGTGACCTGGAAATCAGGGGGTTAATGGAACCATTAAAAAACTTCCCTCCCTCTCCTCCATGAACCTCATGTGTGGTATAGGTGTTAACAGCATAATATTCTGATTGGAGAAACAGGTGCCGCAGGGGTCTAAGTAAACAAGTGGGTTAATCATAGCTAAATGTGTACAAGTTTCATTCCTTTACGGCATGAAGAAACCTACTATTACTAATTATAGGGATTTCCAAATAAAAGTATTTTTTTTTAACGTAATTCTGTTGTGCATAGGAAGAAAATTGCCCCTTGCCACTACAACGTTTCTTGTGCTAGCAATCATTTTGGACACAATTTGTGAATGCCTCCAACCCATATTTTTTATAAGATTGAATTGTTCAAGCAAACCTGTCCCCCAGGCAATTCAAAATGCTGATATGAAGAATGTATAAACAGTGAAACCCATAAAGTGATCACTAAATCCAGAGATTTAAGCTGCTGAAATTATAGGGAATTAAACATCGAGCTGGGGGCCATCCCCTCTATATTGGCCAGTGAGGCTGTCCATCACGTTAAGGGCAAATTCAAATTTAGCCATTCTGGTGTGTTGCATAAAGGCATCCTATTCAACGGAATGGGCTGCCAATGCACTGGAATGGGTAAAAATATGGACATGCACCATTTGTTTCTGACACAGTGCACCACAACACCCAGTAGGGCACTGGGACACCCATTGGGGTGCCCTAAAAGAATAGGAAAGCTAAAAAATGGGAATGGATGTTCATATTTACTTTGTCAGGCAGCTTATCATAACCTGTGTGCCATGTAGTAAGCTATTAAAATGGCCCATTGGTCCACTTATTAATTAATTGACTCAGGGGAATTCAGGGTAAACAAGGTGGACGGGGTCCAGAGAAGATCCTGCTTTGGATTATGGGCTGGGATTCCCCTTACCTATGATGTCATAGTCCAATAAGAAAGTACTATACTTCCTTATTTGCTGCTAATTCTAATAACTAGAATTTACCCTTTAATAAAAATCAAAACAAAATTGGGTACTATGGTTATTAGATGTAGGAATCAAAATAGAATAGAATAGAAATGAATAGAATAGAATAGGAACCACACTGTGTCTGTACCATAACTGCCTACATGTGCTGCCAAAATATTAAAATTAACTGGGCAGGTAATGACAACTGTTAAAAAAAGGTTTTAAAAAATGATATACCCCACTCTTTAGGCCCCAATCCCACTTGCAAATGGGGCATATGCGACTGTCTATGTCCAAAACCGATCATTTGTAGGTAATCTCTCCATGAGGAATAAGGCTGGGTTCACACTAGTCCGATTCTCGGACCGACATGAAGAGCACAAGTTGCATTACGTCACAAAAACAATGATTCCCTATGAGAGCCGTCTTAACTGCTCCGACATGTGTTTTTCAAAGTCGGAGCGACTTTGAAAAAGGTTCCTGTACTACTTTTGTCCGACTTTGATCCCACTTCAGCCCATTGAAAGGCATTGAAGTCGGATCAAAGTCGTATCAGTGTCTTCACTGATCCGACTTTGGCATGCGACTTGTGCTCTGAGGATCTTGAAGGGGAACTCCACACCATATTTTTAAAGAAAAAACTGGCATGGGGTCCCCCTCCAGGAGCATACCAGGCCCTTTGGTCTGGTACGGATTTTAAGGGCAACCCCCATGCCGAAAAAACAGCGTGGGGTCCCCCCCAAAATCCATACCAGACCCTTATCCGAGCATGCAACCCGGCAGGCCAGGAAAGGGGGTGGGGACGAGCGAGCGGCCCCCTCCCTCCTGGACCGTACCAGGCCCCGTGCCCTCAACATGGGGAGTATGGGTGCTTTGGGGCAGGGGGGGGGGCTCTGCGCCCCCCCACCCCAAAGCACCTTGTCCCCATGTTGATGAGGACAAGGGCCTCTTCCCGACAACCCTGGCCGGTGGTTGTTGGGGTCTGCGGACGGGGACTCATCGGAATCTGGAAGCCCCCTTTAACAAGGGGGCCCCCAGATGCCGGCCCCCCACCCTATGTAAATGAATATGGGGTACATAGTACCCCTACCCATTTACCTGGAAAGAAATATGTACACAAAAAACCACACAGCTTTTTAAAATATTTTATTAAATCTGCTCCGGCGGTCTTCTCCCCTCTCCGGTGTCTTCTTTTCTTCGGCTCTTTTGCGGGGTCTTTCATCTTCTGAGGGGTCTTTTCTTCTCCTCTGCGGCGTCTTCTGCTCTTTTGTAGGTCTTCTCCGCTGTCCTCTTCCCTCTGTTCTTCCTCTCTTCTTCTTCTTCTTCTTCTTCTTCCCATGTTGACACGACGCATTCTCCTTCATGAATGCCCTCGCCGGTCTGTGCTGTGCCTTATATTGGCATGGGGCGTGGCCACCAGATGACATCACCTGGAGGTCCCGCCCCATATGAGGCCACAGCTCCGCCCCCAGGATGATCCGACTTTGATCCCGACAATGCCAGGCACTTTGTGCTCTGGGGATCTTGAAGGGGAACTCCACGCCAAATTAAAAAAAAAAACTGGCATGGGGTCCCCCTCCAGGAGCATACCAGGCCCTTTGGTCTGGTACGGGTTTTAAGGGGAACCCCATGCCGAAAAAACAGCGTGGGGTCCCCCCCAAAATCCATACCAGACCCTTATCCGAGCACGCAACCCGGCAGGCCAGGAAAGGGGGTGGGGACGAGCGAGCGGCCCCCTCCCTCCTGGACCGTACCAGGCAGCGTGCCCTCAACATGGGGAGTATGGGTGCTTTGGGGCAGGGGGGGGCTCTGCGCCCCCCACCCCAAGGCACCTTGTCCCCATGTTGATGAGGACAAGGGCCTCTTCCCGACAACCCTGGCCGGTGGTTGTCGGGGTCTGCGGGCGGGGACTCATCGGAATCTGGAAGCCCCCTTTAACAAGGGGGCCCCCAGATGCCGGCCCCCCACCCTATGTAAATGAGTATGGGGTACATCGTACTCCTACCCATTTACCTGGAAAGAAATATGTACACAAAAAAACACACAGCTTTTTAAAATATTTTATTAAATCTGCTCCGGCGGTCTTCTCCCCTCTCCGGTGTCTTCTTTTCTTTGGCTCTTTTGCGGGGTCTTTCATCTTCTGAGGGGTCTTTTCTTCTCCTCTGCGGCGTCTTCTGCTCTTTTGTAGGTCTTCTCCGCTGTCCTCTTCCCTCTGTTCTTCCTCTCTTCTTCTTCTTCTTCTTCTTCCCATGTTGACACAACGCGTTCTCCTTCACGAATGCCCTTGCGGTCTGTGCTGTGCCTTATATTGGCATGGGGCGTGGCCACCAGATGACATCACCTGGAGGTCCCGCCCCATATGAGGTCACATCCTGGGGGCGGAGCTGTGGCCTCATATGGGGCGGGACCTCCAGGTGATGTCACTTTTTGGACCAACTTCTCCGTACGACCGCTTGTTGGTACTACCAAGTTCTCTAGTTTGCTCATACAACTTCTGTTGTACGACCGTCGTACATCGGCTGTTCTAATCGTGCATACTAACGGTCGATTTAGCATACAACGGTCGTTCGTACGACCTGTTGTATACGATCGTCGACCCGTGTGTACGAGACATTAGAGTTTAAATTTGGATGCAATCAGGCAGACCCTTGCACTACGTGGTTTTGGTAAATCTGAAGACAAAAGTCTACAGAAAATTGTATAGTGTGTATGGGGCTTTACTGTTGGAGTACCCAACACAAATAAGAAGATAGGGGCAGGTGCAAACCACCAGGCTCAACATAAAAATATATATTTTTTGGGTGGACTGCCCCTTCCGTAAGATTAATTTGACCACCAAAAGATATTTAACACAGACAAGAAGCCTCAAATTAGTCAAGAAAAGAGAAGCAGATTCCCTTGGTATCCATCCTTCTCTAGGGAAAACAATATCAATTGGCTTAAGACATTCAATCCGGCCCATGGATCCTGCCCTCTAGAACAGTGGTTCTCAACTCCTGTCCTCGGGACCCACTAACAGGCCATGTTTGCAGGATAACTGAAATGCATCACAGGTGATATAATTTACTGCTCAGTGATTGCAGTATTCTAGTCTGCATCTCCCCAAGGTAATACTTAAAATCTGGCCTGTTGGTGGGTCCCGAGGACAGGAGTTGAGAACCACTGCTCTAGAATGCTTCTCAGGGG
Source organism: Glandirana rugosa (assembly GCA_018402905.1). Lineage (NCBI taxonomy): Eukaryota > Metazoa > Chordata > Amphibia > Anura > Ranidae > Glandirana > Glandirana rugosa. The sequence continues at coordinate 285,992 of BLSH010551600.1, read as the reverse complement.
TCTTTCAAGGTCAAAGAGGTCTTATAGACATGCAATCCTTTCCTAATCAGACCAAACCAAAGGCAGATCAGATGAGAATGATCCCTTGTCTATAGGCACTTGAAAAAATGGAATGAATGAGGGCATCTTTCCAACCATTCTGCAGTTCCACTACATTTTCTTATTATGCCTTTGGATTCATCAGCTCCTTCTTTACAAGTTGTCAAGAGCAGACTTAAGGGATTGCGATATATTAAAAAGCAAAACTGAATTCTAATGCCACAAAATCTCAATTTCAAATCATTATCCTACCTCTTATTATGTCCACAGGATGCATGTGAATCATAAACATTATGGCCACCAGTAAATTAATCCCAAATAGGATTTCTCTCTCTCCAAGGTGCCTGTCAGAGAGAAGAGAATCCTGCTGACTTTGATTTATGATCCTCACAATAAATAAGTGATATTATCTTCCCTGCCCACAGACCTACAGTTTTATTATATCAATCCACACAAAATCTTATAATAAAGAGATTTTTGATGAGCTATTAAAAGTGGAGGAGAAGAGATTAAATAAGGTTTTATAGTGCAAAAGGAGATTTTATTAACCTCCCTCTCTCTGGAAGCAAAGATAATAGCAATGCCAGGCAACTATGGGCTGCTGAAGTCTGCTGATGACTGGAATAGGATCGGTGCAAGAAGGAGGGGGGTAGTCAGCCCTTTCGCAGTGTTTGGGCGTAAAAATTTTGCTAATGCACTAAGTATATGTGAAATACAGGATGAGTAAGTGCAACATAATATGGTCATTAATTGAAAGGGAAGGCAGGAGTGAATGTGTTATAAAAGAAGTATGAAACGTGTGTTTAAAGCTAATTCCAAGCCAATGGGTAAATGTACAGTTCAAATGCATATATAGAAGCTATTTTAAATGCCAACCACCACCTCTAAGGACTGGTAATCTGCAATATGCTACATTTTTGTTCTTGGGTTTTAATACACTTTGGGGTTGATTTGCTAAAGGCAAATACAGTAGATGTTCCTTTTGCCAGGGAAGTTGCACTTTGGAAGAAACGTTGCCGCAGAGTTTAGTGAAGGTGGTAAAGTTCCAAAATGCAAAAAATGCCCACTAACCTCTTCCAGTTAGGTCCGGGGGCATATTCCCTTGCAAAGTGCAACTTACCTTGCCAGCGTTTTTGGCTTTAGTAAATCCATCCCAGTGTGTTCAGGCAGGGCTGGGACAATGTTCCAATGGCATCCAAGGTGAAGTTCCCAAAGTGACAAAATGAGTATACTTACTAAAGGGGTCTATCCTACATGCAATTAAATATTTATTTATTTTTAGTAATAATATCAACATAGGAAATACAGGAAAAGAAAGTAAAACAAACACCAGCTTTCTTGAACGTTTGGCTCCTTAGGTCTCAATTTATGTGGTCTATCCACATGGGCCTGCTTAAAGTATATAGCAGCGTTAATAGTACAGGTAAAAGGGAGGCAAAGGTGGATGGCATATATTTTAACATTCAAATTAATATACACTATATTACCAAAAGCATTGGGACGCCTGCCTTTCCACGCACATGACCTTTAATGGCATCCCAGGCTTAATCTGTAGGGTTCAATATTACGTTGGCTAACCCTTTGCAGCTGTAAGAGCTTCAACTCTTTTGGGAAGGCTGTCCACAAGATTTAGGAGTGTGTCTATGGGAATGTTTGAACATTCTCCCAGAAGCACATTTGTGAGGTCAGGCACTGATGTGGATGAGAAGGCCTGGCTCACAATCTCTGCTCTAATTCATCCCAAAGGTCTTCTATCAGGTTGAGGTTAGGACTCTGTGTGGGCCAGTCAAGTTCCTCCACCCCAAACTTTCTCATTCATGCCTTTATGGACTTGCTTTCTGCACTGGTCCAAATCATTTGGCGGAGGGGGGATTATGGTGTGGGGTTGTTTTTCAGGGGTTGGGCTTGGTCCCTTAGTTCCTGTGAAGGAAACTTTTAAGATGTCAACATACCAAAACATTTTGGACAATTTCATGCTCCCAATTTGTAGGAACAGTTTGGGGATGGCCCCTTCCTGTTCCAACATGACCGCGCATCAGTACACAAAGCAAGGTCCATAAAGACATGGATGAACGAGTTTGGGGTGGAGGAACTTGACTGGCCTGACCTCAACCTGACAGAACACCTTTGGGATGAATTAGAGCGGAGACAGCAAGCCAGGCCTTCTCGTCCAACATCAGTGCCTGACCTCACAAACGCGCTTCTGGAAGTATGGTCAAACATTTCCATACACACAACCTTGTGTATAGCCTTCCCAGAAGAGGTGAAGCTGTTATAGCTGCAAAGGGCGGGCCAACTCAATATTGAACCCTACAGATTTTTTTTGCTAAAAATACTTTTTCTTTGTTTCTGTTATACAATTTTACAAATAAGTAATTTTTCTTCTTCACTGATGTGTGCTGATGAGGCTGCACTGATGGGCACTGATAGGCTGCATTGATGGGCACTGATGAGGCTGCACTGATGGGCATTGATGGGGTGGCACTGATGGACACTGATGATTTGGAACTGATGGGCACTGATGAGGCTGCACTGATAAGGTGGCACTGATGGGCACTGATAGGCGACACTGATATGCTGCAATTGATGGACACTGATAGGTTGCTCTGATGGACACTGATATGCTGCACTGATACTCAGTGTAAATGCCCCCTGTAACTGGAAAGCCGGTTATTGGCTTTCCTTTCCTCAGACACTGACAACGCTGAGGAAAGGAAATGCCGATAACCGGGATTTGTTTATATGCGATCAGCTGTGATTAGACACAGCTGATCACATGGTAAAGAGCCTACATTATGGGTAGGGACCCAGGGGGCGAGCACAAGCGGCACGATGTGAAGGATGTCATATGACATCCAGTCAGGATAGTAAAACCATCATTCTGCTATAGGCCGGGCAGGAAGGTGCTAATATGGTGTAGGCAGAGTGAAAGATGATTGACATTAGCTTTCATTTTTTTTTTTTTTACTCTACGGGCATTCCATTTTCTTTACTTTACAGGTATATAAAGTATATTTGATATATTTAATACTGATTTATATTAAAACATAGCTGTTTATGGAAATCCTTCATGGATCATACTTTATCGGACTCTGAATTTTCTCAATTAATGACTTCTTTTCAATATACTGAATGGTACACCGAGGCAAACTTAAACAACCGCTTACAAAATCATTCCTCACATCTTGCAGTTCCTACCCCTTTAGAGAATATGGAAACTAAACAATAGATTACTACACAGCTATGATCCACAATCTACTTTTACTCAATATAACAGTTGTTGATGTTGGATTACTGGTTTTATTTCAGTCTTATTTTCTTTTCTTTTTCATTAAGAGATATATTGGAAACCTTTATTGATATTAGCAAGGTTATATTTTCTGCGTAAAAAGATGCTTACTCATCCACACTTCAATCATGGTTACATTTCTTTTCCCCTGGTTATTCCAGGCTGAGTCAGTATAATATACATAATATACCAATGCACAGGGTCCTTGGCCTCTGGTTTGAATGTTTGTCAGAAGCTCAGATAAAGTAACATTGTTGGTTATTGTCTTTTGATGTGACAAACTCAATGCTTATTATCTCTTTTTATTTGATACTGTGTATTTTATTATTACTATAATTTTTCTTTTTTGGATAATACTTTTTGTTGTACAATTGTGAAAATTCAATAAAGATTTAAAAAAAAAAGCTTTTTGGTGAGTTTCTTAGTGAATATAACCAATCAGCATACTATATCTCACCCTCATAGTGTTTAATAATTGGAGGACATGGAGAAGGAGAGAGGGAGTGTCATTTACCACTGTGTATACACCCACATGTGTCACTCTATAGTTATGTGTGCTGGACCAGTGACAGCTGGTGGTATATTTTTTTTTGGGGGGGGCGTCAAACAATTCACCCACAGCCACCCCCCCCCCAGTCGGGTCACCTGCACCCACACCCCCCCGGTCGGTTACCAGCCCCGCACTTACCCCATCTATGGTGCGGGCATCGCTTCCTTCCGGGTGACAGGCGGTAGAGGAGAATTAGTGTGGCAATAGTGAATATTCATTCGCCACATTGTCACATAACTGGGTGGGCCTTTTTTGAAGGCTATTAGAGCCTCTGGTCTGGCTCTAATCAAGTGCTTCAAAAAAAATAAACCCATTGTAATCCATGCATTCAGCTCCCCCGCATGCGGATTAGGAAGCCAAATGCATGGATAGGGGGCAGCGCCCCTGCACCCTGCATTACAGGCAGCCACTGGGCTGCACAGATAAGAAAAAGGAGCTATGAAGATCTTAGAAGAGAATTGACATTGAGCATGCCCCATAGATGACACCAGATTAACACAATCTCAAACTGTAGAGGGGACACAGAGAAGATGGGAGGGACAGCTGAAGGCAGAATCAACCAGGTATATTTCACTCTACATAAAACAAATGCATTAGTGGCTATGTGAGTATGAACACTCTGTTATATAGCATGTACCTGTAATTTGAGTTTTTCACAGTCTGGGTTTAAATCTGCAATTACTGAGGGAGGGAGAATGCCACCTATTTAACAAAGGCTTAAAAGTTGTGATACAAGCCAGGGGATGTGGAAGCCCCCCCCCCCCCTCTCATCATCTCAATCCCAACACAGTTGTATCTCAGGTTTCCATAACTTGGTAGGATGTCTGTGATTGTACTTGTAGCTGACTCCTGGGAATCTTTCCCTTGCTCGTTCTTACTTTTGCACTGTTAATATGCTACGTTATTGTTTGTATGTTGCTCCAGTACCCCATTCTTTTTGTTGCTTTATGTATGATCACCTTGATCTTTTACAAAATAAAAATCTTTGAAAGAAAAAGTTGTGATTCAAATCAGTACAAATTTTCAGTCTTTAACTGCTTACTACTACCAGCCACTGTGCCATATATTTAACTGTTGTCTTTGAAATATGGCACTGTAATTGCTTCATCTCTGGAATCTGGGTTTGTGGATTTGAAGTGTTTTGGTGTGCTTTGGCCTTTGAAAAAAATTAAGCTAATGCTATCGTCTTCATACAATGTATAGATTTTGCGATTGAGTTTAGCCATATTGTCTCAACAACTTTCAGTGCTCCATTATGGTACATGTTACTGCTACACAAAACTGTTGTCTTTAAAAAACCATCCAATAAAGTATTTTTCTTAGTGGAAGTCATATTGAGATGCTCTCATTGTATGTAAACCAATGAGTAATGTAAAAGTAAACTAAATGTATTACACAAGGACGTTATATGATTCCACAATGCAGTTCACTGATGCTGTCCTTGAGAATCGTAATGTTCTGTAAAACCATGTAGAGCTTTGAGAAATCTTCCAAGCATGTCCTTTATGAATTGTATATTTTAACCCTTTAAACTACCCGAAAAGACCCTGCCCTGCTCAAGGATAATTTTACATTTTCCTTTTCATTTGCACGCATCTCCCAGGCACCACCCAGTTCCCCATGCCCTTTGTTTGACAACCCCCTGCCTATTAGCCTAGAAAATAGTCTGTTTTCTAAGATTTACCTCCCATTATTTTCAATGGAGTTCAGATTCAGCATCTGAACTTTAAGCTTGTGACTTGAATTGGAACCCAGGATTTTTGGCTCATCTCTAGTTGTGATCTGACCAAATTTTGGAGGAGGTCTATAGCTAGAGTTTTGTACAACTAAGTGCATAATCAAAGAAAGAAGCCTGTGTTGTGAGTCCTGTGGGGGGAAGTGAGTAGAGAGAGTGAGCTAGTCTTGACAGGAGGATCTCAATCCAGAAGAACAAGTATCTGAGAAACAGACCATGAAATACAGTGCCTTGCGAAAGTATTCGGCCCCCTTGAACTTTGCAACCTTTTGCCACATTTCAGGCTTCAAACATAAAGATATAAAAGTGTAATTTTTTGTGAAGAATCAACAACAAGTGGGACACAATCATGAAGTGGAACGAAATGTATTGGATATTTCAAACTTTTTTAACAAATAAAAAACTGAAAAATTGGGCGTGCAAAATTATTCAGCCCCTTTACTTTCAGTGCAGCAAACTCTCTCCAGAAGTTCAGTGAGGATCTCTGAATGATCCAATGTTGACCTCAATGACTAATGATGATAAATAGAATCCACCTGTGTGTAATCAAGTCTCTGTATAAATGCACCTGCACTGTGATAGTCCCAGAGGTCCGTTTAAAGCGCAGAGAGCATCATGAAGAAGAAGGAGCACACCAGGCAGATCCGAGATACTGTTGTGGAGAAGTTTAAAGCCGGATTTGGATACAAAAAGATTTCGCAAGCTTTAAACATCCCATGGAGCACTGTGCAAGCGATAATATTGAAATGGAAGGAGTATCAGACCACTGCAAATCTACCAAGACCTGGCCGTACCTCTAAACTTTCAGCTCATAAAAGGAGAAGACTGATCAGAGATGCAGCCAAGAGGCCCATGATCACTCTGGATGAACTGCAGAGATCTACAGCTGAGGTGGGAGACTCTGTCCATAGGACAACAATCAGTCGTAAACTGCACAAATCTGGCCTTTATGGAAGAGTGGCAAGAAGAAAGCCATTTCTTAAAGATATCCATAAAAAGTGTTGTTTAAAGTTTGCCACAAGCCACCTGGGAGACACACCAAACATGTGGAAGAAGGTGCTCTGGTCAGATGAAACCAAAATCAACGTTTTGGCAACAATGCAAAACGTTATGTTTGGCGTAAAAGCAACACAGCTCATCACCCTGAACACACCATCCCCACTGTCAAGCATGGTGGTGGCAGCATCATGGTTTGGGCCTGCTTTTCTTCAGCAGGGACAGGGAAGATGGTTAAAATTGATGGGAAGATGGATGGAGCCAAATACAGGACCATTCTGGAAGGAAATCTGATGGAGTCTGCAAAAGACCTGAGACTGGGACGGAGATTTGTCTTCCAACAAGACAATGATCAAAACATAAAGCAAAATCTACAATGGAATGGTTCACAAATAAACATATCCAGGTGTTAGAATGGCCAAGTCAAAGTCCAGACCTGAATCCAATCGAGAATCTGTGGAAAGAACTGAAAACTGCTGTTCACAAACGCTCTCCATCCAACCTCACTGAGCTTGAGCTGTTTTGCAAGGAGGAATGGGCAAAAATTTCAGTCTCTCTAAGTGCAAAACTGATAGAGACATACCCCAAGCGACTTACAGCTGTAATCGCAGCAAAAGGTGGCGCTACAAAGTATTAACTTAAGGGGGCTGAATAATTTTTCACGCCCAATTTTCCAGTTTTTTATTTGTTAAAGTTTGAAATATCCAATAAATTTTGTTCCACTTCATGATTGTGTCCCACTTGTTGTTGATTCTTCACAAAAAATTACAGTTTTATATCTTTATGTTTGAAGCCTGAAATGTGGCAAAATGTAGTTCAAGGGGGCCGAATACTTTCGCAAGGCACTGTAGATATGGAAGAAAACAGAGGCAAGAAAAGAAAAAAAATCATACCTTTAGACACCAGAGATGCCTTGCCGATGAATGGGCAGCTGCATACAAAAAGGGTCCTTGAATAATTCCTCGCATAAGGCGGGCTCACACATTTCCCTTAAGAGTTTGGTAGTCAGATGTGAGCGCAAAGTCTGTCCAATAAAATACGTTTTTTTTTTTTTCTGAATTGTTCCCTTTTGCGATTTGATGATGTTACAGATCCTCTAGTTTTTATTTCACTTTCGTTACCTAAAGTAGAACTAACCACACTAATAAAATATTAATATTGTCTAGAACTTCCCTTAGCTGCATTTAATAGTTGGATCAAGTGATCATTTTCATTTAGAAGGGTGTGAGATGGTGGAGGAAAGCCTCTGGGTCATTCCCTGGGTAATTATCAGTGAGTTTAGCCTCGTACACATGCGCTGATTATCATACAACCGCACGTCCAACTTTTGTCCAAATTGGCTTTTCGTGGTTTTGTCTAGCGTACTGATGGTAGTCAAGTAATCGTCCAACAAAACTGAACGTAGTGGCGTGTTATGAGCGTATAAGGAGGAAGTTCAGGTGAATGTGATTTGTGAATTACGAACGCAGGTTTACATGACCGAACACTTCCTCAATTCCGAGCATGCGTGTTTGCACTTCCAACTTTTGTTGGTCCAACTTCTGTACACACGAGCTGAAAATTGGCCAATGCCTTGTTGGCCAACAAAAGTTTTCTAGTCTTCTCGGACAACTTCTGTTGGACGATAATTGGAAATCGGCTGTTGAATCATGCGTACTAACGGTCAGATTATCAGACAACAGGCTGTTGTACGACTGTTGTTGGCTGATAATTGTACCGTGTGTATGGGCCTTTTAATAGAAAATCTTCTGAACTAAACTATTTAGTACTTGGCAAGATCAGACAATATGTAACATGGAACCTCCATTTTGTTGTCCTGACATCCCACAGGGTGTGCCAGGTGTGCCTGGGCACACCATAATCACCATGTGGCGCAGATTCCCCCTGTTTAAACCCACCCTTGAAATTTCACCAAAGCCCCTTAACTGGGCTCCTAAATAAAAATGAGTACAAAAAAAATAAAAAACAATAAAAAATAAAATATTAAAAATAAAAACTACTGACATCTTCCACTGCTCTACTGACACCATCAGTATATATACAGTATATATACAGTGCACACACACATGTGTGTTTGAGCTTTGAGTGCACACCCTAATGCAATAGGCTGTGCACACCTATGATGAAGAGGTATGGAAGTATAAGTGGTAGAAGAAGGTACAATTTATAAAGACTAAGTATTGGATTGGGGAAGTGCCATCATGTAAACCCTTGTGGTGAGACAGGGAAGATAGAGTATGGTGAGTGAGAAAATGAAAAATTTGTAAGGGCCTCCAAAGAGGAAATAGAGGGTTGCTCAAAAGCTTGAATTTCCGGGAATGACTGTACCTCTAAAGTAGTGATTCACAGAATCTGATGAAAGTTATGGACCCCCTCCCCAAAATGATTCACATAAAAACAACTTTGAATGCAAAAAATATACTGAATGTACTTTATTTTATTGAAATTTGATCACCTTCTACAAATTTGACACATGCAAAGTTTGAATAAAGTAAGCAATCTTAACAAAAAACTCCATGCAAAAGTTTGGCATGCAAAAAGTAATGATCACTCATTACAAAAATGAAATACAATCATTTTGTGCAAATCAAACAAAACAATTATAATTCTGCTCAATTCTGCTACTACCACCACTACTACTACTACTACTACTACTACTACTACAAGTAACTACTATATATTCTACTACCGTTACTCTCTCTTTTCTCTCTCCCCCCTCTCGCTCTCATTATCTAGTTTATTTTAGTGAATGTAAATGTTATTTTTTTATCTGAACCTCATGGATCCCCTGAAAGCCATGCATGGACCTCCAAGGGGTCCATGGACCCCAGGTTAAAAATCCACACTCTAAAGGTTTGGATATATTTCAGGCAAACATTTCTGTTCTTGAAGAGTGACTTAAAGGCTTTGTCTAGGATTGCCAGGGGAAATTTGGGATTCTCTACAACAAGAGTTATGAGGGAAGGCGTCTGGTCCCTCAGAGTGTTTCATCTCTCAGCTTGGAACAGTTTAATGTTGGAGCCAATCAGTGGATGGTTAAAAAGAGAGTGTGGGAGATCCTCTTTAAACCAGGGCAAGTATTTAAGGGTCATTGATTAATTGAGCTGAATCTTTTGCATACCTCCCAACTTTTTGAGATGTGAAAGAGAGATACCTTTAAGGCCAAGTTATGGAGGCAAGAACCTACATTCCTACCTTGACTCCAATCATGCAGAATGAATATGCAAAAATTATTGGGTAAAACCAAAAGTACTTTTTTAATCATGGATTCACCTTCATATCAGCTGTTCAAAACAACAAATGTAGGAATTTAGAGGATGAATGAAAAGTTTTAGCATAGTATCTTTGTTTTGGAAGTTAAATTATACATTGTTTAACAAGGCCAATACCTCTAGGTCAAAAAGAGGGACAAACTAAGTATTTTGTTTGAAATGAGGGACAATCCCTCAAAATGAGGAACAGTTGGGAGATATGCTGTTGTCTGTCAGATCCACTAGTCTAAAAATCTAGTCATGCGTATTGCTACATGATATTTGAGTGGGTCCGGGAACCCTGTCCCCCTCTGTTTGGGTTGAGCCATAATAGTATGATTCAGTCTGTGGGATTTTTGAGACCACAGGCAGCTGCTAAACTCACTTTGCACCTGTTTAAGAAGGGCCTTTGTAAAATCTATTTTGTACTCTATAAAATCTAACACACTGCAAGCATTATTAATACTTTTTACCGTTGGTATAGTGAAACTCTCTATCATTGGGTAAATGGTTTCACAATGATAGGGTTAAGACTCAGATTGTGGTTGAAATTAAATTCATCCATAAATTTCCAGAGTTTGAATTTGATTAAATTCAAATTTTGAATTTCATTAAAGCAAACAGAGGACCATTTCTGACTAGGGGTGCTGGCGTGACCATTGTTTACCATCCTAGGGCCACACGGGTTGCCGAGTGAGTTGACAAACATATTAATCTATTTTATATGTCCAACGGACCTGATGAATGTTTTCTAAATGGTCTCTATCTATAATGTCTTATTACATCATATACACGTATATGTTTGTCGTTTACCGGAGAAAAGGTCATATACTGAATCCCCTGATCTTCTGAGGAAGCGTTAAACAGAAACGCGAAACATGTAAAGCAAGAACTACATTGCACCTTCATGGGTTTATGTTACCTACATCCCACACTCCTTGTACTAATTTGTTTCCTATCTTGGCGATAGTCCCTAGTCTATATTTTTATGAATGTTGTTGCTATCATAGCCACTATGGGAATTTGGGGGGTCTTATTTTCATCAATGGGGATGTAGCCCACTTCCCTGCAGTAGTTCAGGGGTTCTAAGCTTATTTTAAATATGTTTTTAAAGTAAATCAATAAACTTTATCTTTTATAATCTCTGTGTAGCATAAACTTTGTACGGTACCGAGAAAGTCCCACTTATTCTGCTTTGCGCTGTTCTCCAATCTCCTAATAGGGACGTGGTACCCTTTTACTGTTTCAGGCCCCTGGTAGCCACCCAGTGGGGACCAATTTATCATTTTCCATTTCTGACTATCACTCGTGACCATTTGAAGGGCTGCTTGACAAGTTATTGTCACCCAAATTTCATGGGAAGTCCTACAGTCCCTCACTGAGTGTTCTTCGTTTGTTTTGGGTGTAGTTTATTACTTGAGGTGTGTGAGATGTCAAAATAACAACTTAAAAAATGCATTTACTGGTGTATGAGGTTTCTTAACATGTAAGAGTAAATAACAATAACAAAATGGTGTATTCTCTCTCGTGTTTTGATTGCTTTTTGCCTAGCTTATTTGAGATTGCTAAAATTGTAAACATTCTCAGTTATAAAATTCATATGTTCGGTATCTAACAACAACCCTATACACACGTGCCATTTATGGTGCCTGTGTCCTAAAAGAGAAGTATGAGATTTTTTTAATTTTTTATTAATCATACTTACCTAAGTGGATGCAGCATCGGTCCGATGCTGCATCTGTTCCCCACCGGCTCTAAGGCTGCAAACAGAGTGATCAAACACAGCTGATCGCTTGGTCCTCAGTGCTCCCTGAGCAGAGAGCTGGTGACTGTCAGTCACTGGTTCTCTGCTCTGCCCCCTCCGCCCCTTCCGCTGGGCTGCAGAAGGGGCTGAAGTGGCTAGCTGACAGGCTGAGCTGGGTGCCGGTCCATCCATATGACTAGACTGGCTCAGTGATGTCAGCTGACAGCGGACTTCAGCCCTCTGTCTGCTGAAAATGGGTCAGTGATTTACAGAAGTACAACCAAACAAGCTTTGCCTGTTCTTCACCTTTAACCATTTCAGCCCCAGAAGGTATTACACCCTTAATGACCAGGCTATTTTTTGCGATACGGCACTGTGTTGCTTTAACTGGCAATTGCGCGGTCGTGCAATGATGTAACCAAATAAAATTAATGCCATTTTTTCCCCCACAAATAGAGCTTTATTTTGGTGGTATTTGATCACCTCTGTGGTTTTTTTTTGTGCTATAAACAAAAAAATACCATCAATTTTGAAAAAAAAAACAATATTTTTTATTTTCTGCTGTAAAATATACCCAATAAATAATAAAAAAAAAATCTAATTTCTTCATCAATTTAGGCCAATGTGTATTCTGCTATATATTTTTGGTAAAAAAAACCCAAAAAACCCCAATAAGCATATAGTGATTGGTTTTCGCAAACGTTATAGCATCTATGAAATAGGGGATAGATTTATGGCATTTTTATTATTATTTTTTTTTACTAGTAATGGCGGCAATCGGTGATTTTTAGCAGGACTGTGACATTGTGGCGAACAGATTGGACACCTAACTGACATTTTTGACACTTTTTTGGGAAGCAGTGACATTATTACAGTGATCAGTGCTAAAAATATGCACTGACATTGTACTAATGTCACTGGTAGGAAAAGGGTTGTCACGGGCGATCAAAAGGTTAGCTGTGTTCCCTAGGTGTGTTTATTAATTGTATGGGGGATGGGCTGCCTGGGATAACACAGAGATCCATTTTCTTGCATAGCAGAAAGACAAGATCTCAGTGTAATCACCCTGTCAGAATGGAGATCTGCCTTGTTTACACAGATCCCCGTTCTGTCTCTGCGGGGAACAATCACGGGCGAGCGGCGGACATCGAGTCCGCCGGACCCGCTCATTGGCTCCCCTGCTGGCCAATCAGAGCGTGCGTGCGCACAGAAGCTAGTGCACGAATCGCCGTACCGGTACGGCGATTCACACAGCCGAGCCACCTTGCCGCAGTATAACTGCGACGGCTGGTGGGCAATTGGTTAAATGAGCCTTCCGCTTTAATAGGTCGCATTAGAGACTGATGGGATCAATGTCCCAAAGGGATGCTGGTCATTTTTTTCTTTTCTGAACTGTCCTATTCTTAGTAACTTGTTTTGTAAAAATGGTCATATTTGCAACTTGAAAAAATAGGTAGGAAATTTATGGTATTTGTTCCTTTATTGTATAACCTTCTCATTTTCTGTGCCATACTGTTCTCAAATTTCTATCTTTAACACAGCACTCTTTTTAAAGTGGTTGTAAAGTCAGAATTTTTTTTTTTTTATCTTAATGCATTCTATGCATTAAGATAAAAAGCCTCCTGTGTGTATAGCAGCCCCCTTCGACCCCCCTAATACTTACCTGCCCCATCTCTGTCTAGCGATGTCCAGGAGTGTCTCATGTTGTCTGGGACTCTCCCTCCTGATTGGCTCAGACACAGCAGTGGCACCATTTGTTCCCACTTCTGTCAATCAAAGTCAGTTAGCCATTCAGGAGAAAGAGGGGGCGGGGCCAAACCACAGCTCTGTGTCTGAATGGACACAGGGAGCTGTGGCTCGGCTCGGGTGCTCCCATAGCAAGCTGCTTACTGTGGGGGCACTCAACAGGAGGGATGGGTCAGGAGCACAGTAGAGGGACCCGAGAAGAGGAGGATTGGGGCTGCTCTGTGCAAAACCATTACGCAGAGCAGGTAAGTATGACGTGTTTGTTATTTTTATAGAAAAAAAAAACGAGACTTTACAATCACGTTAAGATCTGCTTAATTATTACGTTAATACTATTCTTACAAAGTTCTTACAAGTCTTGAGTGGGTCTCTTCAATAGAATTTAAATGGTTAGGTAGGATTTTAAACAATAAATGTCTTTCATAAATACAAAAGCAGAATCCTAGGCCCAACATTTCAGCCTGTGCCTTCAATTAATCTGCATGTTTCTCTGTTTTGTTGGAGATAAATGTGTTGTGCACTTGTCACTGTTTTTCTTAAGTTTTTTTTTCCTTTTCCTATGTCAGCCACTATAAAATAGGGATAAATTGCTTCTGGTTACAGTTAAATTCATTTCTGATGTGTGTGTTGTCAGTTATGTAGGGCTATGGAACATTTAGAAATTGTATCTGGCATTCCTTATATAATGGACCATTTTTCCTTTTGACTGATTGTGTCCCATTAGCGATGTGTTGTTGTAATTGTGCAGCTTTTCTTGTGGATTTTTGATTGGTTCTGGGTCTCTTGTGATGGTTATCAAAGTAACTTCTTTGGGATAGTGATGTGTCACATTGACTGCTTCCCTTGAACTAGCTGTCATTTGGAAAAATGTGTGGATGACTGTATGTCATATTTGTAAATTTTTCTTACCCATTTATATGCATGAGCCATAGCATAAGCATGTTGCTTGCATTCAGTTTTACCTTCCATTGTATCCCCTAGGCTTCTGTTGAGTCTTTATTTTTCTTTTATCTTTCTGTATTTATAATGGGGAATCTTTATATACTAGCTACTCATGTAAACCGATCAATTTTCTGATTCATTTCTGAAAGTTTCTCCTCATGTAGGTCTTCATCCATATGAATATATTTTTAGCACAGACCTCAAACCTCAGTGCTTACTTCTAACTAAATGCTGATAAAAGCGTTAAAGGCTACGCTCGCCGTTTTTTTAAATTCCAGCTCCCCTATGTACTAATATACCATTAATGCACTTCTGCAGATAAGAAAAAGCTTTCTATTTACCCTACACAGCACTTACCTCAGTGTCCAGCTTGTTGTATAAAAAACTTCTCCATTACTTCTCCATTACTTCCTGGATAGACCTTGGGAATTGAAAACTGTTAAGACAGGAAAGAGTTCACCATCTGACCTGATTAATACACACCCTGCATCTGCCTTCCCCTTCTAGAAGATCACTCCCACCCACCTCCTTAGGTGCATGGTTTTCCTATGCAATCAATCTGTGATCTCTATTCGCAATAATACACAGCCATTGCTTTTTTTTTTTTTTACTTTCATCTTACATAGATCGTTCATTTGGCAGAGTGTGCAGGAGCTGAGCAGTCATATAACAGCCTATGTGGATCAGAGCTGTAGCATTGAAAACAGACTTATTACCTGATAACTCACTTTTCAGGAATCTTCCAGGACGGCTTACAGAGAGAGAGGCTCCTCCCACCTATCACAGGAAACACATGATCCACATTATAAAAAAGGGCTTATCACCAGCAGTATCTTAGTATTAAAGAAATAACCGAAGGCTCAGATATGTATATAGTATTACTTTATTGGTAAACCATCATCTTTTAGTTACTGTTATACCCCCACAACCATATGTCATAGACATGCTGATCATTTAAGGGGGGGAAGTGGTGCAGTCTTGGAAGATTCCTGAAAAGTGAGTTATGAGGTAATAACTATGTTTTTCCAAGTCATCTTCCAGGATGGCTTACAGAGAGGACATCATAGAAACTACCTGATTAGGGCGGGACCACTGCTTGGAGCACTTTTCTCCTTAATTCCTGGTCTTGGCTCCAGAGAAGGTCCAACCTGTAGTGCCTCACAAAAGTTTGGAAGCTGGTAGCGGCTTTGCAGATGGTGATGCTCCGGTCCTTTCTGCCCGTGAAGTAGCCACTGCTCTGGTAGAATGGGGTCTGATTGTTGTAGGCAGACTCAGAGAGGATGCTTGATACACCTCGCAGATTGCTGCCCTTAACCATCTACTGATGGTATTTTTTGATGCCTTTCTACCCTTGTGGGGTCCAGAGAAGAGGACAAACAACCCAGGGGTAGATCTCCAGTCTTTATTTCGGTCAATGTATGCAATCATACATCTCTTGCCATCCACGATATTAAATTCTTCTTTAGCGTTACTCGAATTTGCACAGAAAGATGGGATTATAATCTCCTCTGATCTATGGAAATAGCTTGCCACTTTTGGAAGAAAAGCGGTATCCAGGGAGAGAACTATTTTGTCTTGTGAAATAATGCAGTATGGCTCTGCGACTTACAACGCATGCATTTCGCTGAACCTTCTAGCCGAAGCTAATGCCACCAGGAGTGCTGTTTTTAGTGTTAGGAATCTAATGGAACAGGTTTCTAGAGGTTCGAAGGGTTCACTGCAAAACCTCTTGAGGACAATGAACAAGTCCCAAGAAGGAAACTTAGCGGAGATGGGGATGCGTTTTCGCCCTATTGCCGTTAAGAATCTTTTGATTAAAGGTTCCTCAGCTATTCTGAAACTCAGAAAGTTTGAAAGTGCTGCCACTTGGACTTTCAGTGTACTGAGTGCTAGACCTTTGTCTGCTCCCTCTTGCAAGAAATCTAGAATTGCCGGAACCATTGGTCCTTCTATATTTGCGTGGTGTATTCACCAGTTACAGAACACCTTCCACATCTTATTGTAGATTGTGTTAGTGGTGGACTTTCTACTGGAAAGTATTGTGTCTATAACCTTCTCTGACAGACCCTTCTGAGTTAGCAACTCCGAACTCCGAACTCTCAGAAGCTAGACTGTCCGAGAAAGTTGGCCCCAGTTGGGATGGTTTGCTGCTCCCTGAAATACCAGGTCTGCAAGGTAGAAGCCACGGCTTTGATATGCTGAGCTTTAGTAATCTGGTAAACCAAGCCCTTTTCGGCCAGTAGGGTGCTATTAGAATCTCCTTTGCTGATGAGAAGCAAATCTTGATGATCTTGGGGATGCAAATGGTGGAAAAGCGTACGTTAGTACTGTTCCCCAAGGCTGAGATAGTGCATCCAAGCCCGAACCGAGTGTGTCTCTTTCCAGTGAGAACATTTTTTCTACTTTTCTGTTCTTTCTTGTGGCAAACCAATCTATTTGGGGACTCCTCCATGTTGCTGTGATATGATTGAATACGGTCTGGTTCAGACACCATTGTGTTTCATGCAACATTTTTCTGTTTAAAAAGTCTGCTAAGGTGTTTTTATCTCCTCTCAGATGAACTGCCACTAAGGACGTTAGGTTTTTCTCTGCCAACACTAAGATTTCTGCAATGCTCATGAACCTTGCTGCTCTTGTTCCATCCTGCTTATTTAGGTAGCTTACAGTTGTGACGTTGCCTGAGAAGATTTTTACATGCCTCCCCCTTATGGTTTGGCTGAATGACAACAACGTTGCTTTCATCATTGCCCTGAGCTCCTTGGCGTTGGATGAGTGGCCCATCCCCCCTGACCTCACAACCTGCAGAGCTTCTGCCAGGACTTTCGTGAAGATTCGTGGTGCGGAGGCCAACGGTATAGCCTCGCACTGAAAATAAAGAATTTTTCCCCCCCGTTTTTCACTGCAAACCTGAGGAATCTATTTGAGTCTGATCGAATTGGGATGTGCAGATATGCGTCCCTTAAATCTAGGGATGCCATAATGCATTTTGTGTCAAAAGTTCTCTGGTTGAATAAATTGATTCCATTTGGAATCTTTTGTATTTTACAGTTGTGTTCAAAATTATTCAACCCCCACTGAAATTGATTGTTTTGGTCGGTTTGACATTGATTATGATCATTCAGTCATCCTGCTTACAATTAAATCAAAGAGGCACGTGTAGGTCAGACAAATATAACATAACATTTATAATGAAATAACCACAAATGTCTTTTCTGAGCTCACATCATTATCAGTTTTATTCAACCCCCAAGTGACATTCAATCTTAGTACTTAGTACAACATCCTTTTACAGTTATAACAGCTTTTAAACGTGAAGCATAGCTTGACACAAGTGTCTTGCAGCGATCTACGGGTATCTTCGCCCATTCATCATGGGCAAAAGCCTCCAGTTCAGTCACATTCTTAGGCTTGCGCACTGCAACTGCTTTCTTTAAGTCCCACCAGAGGTTCTCAATCGGATTTAAGTCTGGTGACTGCGATGGCCACTTCAAAATGTTCCAGCCTTTAATCTGCAACCATGCTCTAGTGGACTTGGAGGTATGCCTGTCTC
>BLSH010551600.1:221771-241819 GCA_018402905.1 Glandirana rugosa | reverse complement strand
TCCAACGTGGGCGTACACATCTGCCACAAACGTGGTGTGTACACTCCATAGCTACGCTTGCAATCTCGTTCTCGTTATTAAGATCTTGATCTGGAGGAGACATTGGGGACTAAGTGTGGATACGTAAAAATCAAGAAAAACGTAAAACGTCTAAACGTGATGTCAGGTAAATTGTACCGAAGGATACCTTGTAAAAACCATCACGTTTAGACGTTTTACGTTTTTCGTGATTTTTACGTATTCACACTTAGGTCGGATTGAGATTTGACCATTGGACATTTTTTACAATTATCAGCGGATACCTCTAAAAATTGGGGAAGGAATGGGCCGTGAATTTGGGGGGAGGACGCACGACCGCGCAATTGTCATTCAAAATGCGACAGCGCTGAAAGCCAAAAATTGGTCTGGGCAGGAGGGGGGTTTAAGTGCCGGGTAAGGAAGGGGTTAAAAATCTCCATAGGCGACTATTAACATTTTTTACAGGTTACCAGTTTAGAGTTAGGCTGGATTCACACTTATGCATTTTTAGTGCTTTTTGCATTTTGCAGATTTGCACTACCAAAAATGTTCCATAGGAAGCCATGTTAAATGGACTGTAGTGCAAATCTGCAAAATGCAAAAAGAACTAAAAATGCATAGGTGTGAATCAGGGGTTACAGAGGAGGTCTAGTTCTAGAATTATTGCTCTTGCTCTAACGTTCGCATCGATACCTCACATGTGTGGTGCAAACACCGTCTACACATGCGGGTGCAACCTATGTATGCGTTCACTTCTGTGTGCGAGCACAAGGGGACAGGGTGCTTTAAATTTTTTATTTCATTATTTTATTTTTACATTGTCCCTTTATTTTAATTTTTTATCACTTGTATTCCTATTACAATATATGTAAACATCCCTTGTAATAGGAATAAGGCATGACAGGTCCTCTTTATGGAAACATCTGGGGTCAATAAGACCCCAGATATCTCATTTACCCTGGAAAGCATGAGGCAAAAAAACAAAACATCAACCTCTGCTTTCCAAAAAAAAAAAAAAACAGGCATTGTTTACATCTGCCAGAGCCGGACGTGAAATCATGACTCCCAGGATCATAGAGATGGCTGGGGACCAGCTCTATGGTAATCCGTCTCTGGATCCGATCTCTGGCTTCCTGATCACACGGGAGAGCCTGGAGAGGCACCTGAAGGCGGTGGGAGGGTGAGAACGCAGATAACCGCTAGGATGGCTTTTACACTAGAGGGAACCGCCAACTGAAAACAAAGATATCTGAATGATGCCTGTAGCTGCAAGCATCATCCAGATATCACCACTTCAACCTAAGGACATCATATGACGCACCGGCGGGAAGTGTTTCATTTTCATCAGATGCCTGATGAAGGGATCATGCGTGGCTCCGAAACATTGCACTTATCTGTGATTTGATCTCTACAAATAAAGAAAATTTGGATGAGGATCCATGGTGTGCTGGTGAATATGTACACTTGCATGACAGTTCCAGGACCCAGCTGGTAATCTTTGCAGCAGCCACCTTTATAAGAGCCTGTTTACCAGGAAAGTGTGCGGTAGTAAAATTGACAAGAGTGTTTAGTTTTCTGACTCCACTTGGAAGAAAAAAAGGCACACACTGGGGTTGATTTACTAAAACTGGAGAGTGCAAAATCTGGTGCAGCTCTGCATAGAAACCAATCAGCTTCCAGGTTGGTTTGTTTTGTTAAAGCTTAACCACTTGTACGCACGCTCACTGTGTCCGGTGGGGGGGGGAGCAGGGAGCGGGTAGGGTGGACTCGATCGCCGCCAGCTACCCGCAATGGCCCCCCGCAGTGAGAGAACGGAGGTCCGTGTATGTAAACACGGATCTCCGTTCTGTTAGAGGGGGAAGAGCTGTGATCACATTCCTGTATATGGCAGCCGTGATCACTCCCTTCCCCCAGCCAGAGCAGCCCACACACAGTTAGAACACACTGAGGGAACACAGTTAACTCTTAGAGCGCCCCCTCCAGGTTAACCCCTTCACTGCCAATGGCATTTACACAGTAATCAGTGCATTTTTATAGCACTGATCGCCAGTGGTCCCAAATAAAGTGTCAAAATGGTCCGACATGTCTGCTGCAATATAGCAGTACCATTAAAAATCGCAGATCGCCGCCATTACTAGTAAAAAATGAAAAAAAAAATAAAAACCCCAGAAATGAATTCTCATCATCCGTAAACGCAGCAAGTTTTGCGCAAACCAATCAATAAACGTTGATTGCAATTTTTTTTTACCTAAAATATGAGGAAGAATATAAATCGGCCAAAACTGATGGAAAAAATGTTTTTTTATATATTTTTTTTGGATTAGTATTTTAGCAAAAAGTCAGAAATTTGGTTGTTTTTGCAAAATTGTCGTTCTTCTTTTGTTTATAGCGGTGATCAGAAATGATGCAGAGGTGATCAAATACCACCAAAAGAAAGTTCTATTCGTGGGAAAAAAAGGAAGCAAATTTTATTTGGGTACAACGTCGCACGACCGCGCAATTGTCAGTTAAAGCGACGCAGTGCCGAGTCACAAAAAGTGCTCTGGTCCTAAAGTGGGAAATCCTTCCGGGGCTGAAGTGGTTAATTGAACAAGCTGAAGTTAAAAGCTAATTGGCTACCACGCACAGGTGCAGCAGATTTTGCACGATCCAGTCTTAGTAAATCAACCCTATTGTCCTGTGTTATGAAACACAAGGCATTGCCCTCTGAAGACAGAACACAATGGAGCATTAGCCTGGGCAGGACAATGTAGCATTTTTCTGCTCGGGTAGTGTGAACGAGTTCTCAATTAACGTTTGATAGAGACCGGCCAGCGGTATGACAGATTTGCCTCAGCAAGAATAAGGACAGCCTCAGTGAACTATTGGCCAGATTCTATGGGCCCTTCAAAGCAGGTGAAAAAGCATGTGTCATAGGGTTGCCACCTCATCCCTTTAAACCTGAACACGTATGAATTACACCGGTTCTGAGGCTAATTTAATGCAGATAAGGCACCAAGTGACTTTAATTACCATCTTAATCAGCCTCAGAACAACCTGTGTAATTCATACGTGTTCGGGTTTAAAGGGATGAGGTGCCAACTCTAATGTGTCACCGCTTGGCAAATTGAACCCAGGCAGATTAACCCATGACCCATTCACCCATATATATGAGTAGTCATTATAGAACAATGATAAATTCCCAAGCAAGAACAACTAGAAAGAAAACAAACAAATCTGTATGCAAAATACAATAATCAAAATACACAAAACTGCAAGCCGATAAAAATATGATAGATGCTTTTAAAATGTTTACTGGCTGAAAGTACACTATAGTTTCCCTTCAAAACAACAAGGAATATTGCCTAATAAAAGCAGCAGGGGCTGAATATGTTGTTAATTTATTATTTGGGATAGTTTCCTTGTTTGTCACTCGAACACATTTTAAAGCAACATTATTTTACAGATATAACTGTACAAACAAAAAAAAAAAAATCTAGTTAATAAAAAAGCACTGCACTTAGAGGCTTTGCAGGCAGTCCTCTAAAAAAAAAGCAAAAAAAAAAAAAGCACACATTTTACATTCTACTATGCTGAGCAGCACTATGAACAAAATGACACCTTCCAGTATTTTACAGCCATTCTGGAAATAGCTTTTCGAAGCACATTCTGTTTAGTTTTGGTTTTCAGAAGTGCTCCACATTTCAGCACTCACTCCATTGGCGAGAACAGCATCAGAGCCAGAAATATGATCAACCCGGCAACTGTTGGTCCAACTGTTAAACAAAACAAATCATTTTAACTGAGTAAGGTGATGAGAATTTTGGGAGAGAGCCGGACTTCCTTTAACGGCAGTCAGAGGCCGGGAACTTCAATTTTTACGAAGGCCTGGGGCCACAATTATGCTACGAAAACATTTTAGGGCAGCTGGTGTTTATGTGAGAGGGCCTTCCAATTAAAGTAGGGCATTCGGTATTCACAAGATCCCAGAGAATTCCAGGGCAGCTGGTGTTTGTGTAAGATGAGGAGTTATCAGTTCTAGTATACCGGGGCAGCTCAGCTGCCGGATAAGTTGGGTAGGTAAAAAAAAAAGCAGCTGCAATATTAAAGGAGGATAAAATTAAATATTCTGGTCGTCATGTGTCAATTAGTACACCAAGGGTTAAATATAGCCCTGTGGCTTCTGTGGTTGCAGCTCGCAATTAGAAGGTTAGCTCCCAATTAATTAGATGTAATTATCGATTTACATGACAGTCAAAATAATTGTCTTTCCTTTTCATTGCATCAATTCTTCTCCCTCTCCTATCCTCCCTCCCCGATCGCTTCCCTCCTGGCAGCTCTATTCACTCTCCGCTCTTGCATCACGCCGTTTTTCTTTCTCCGGATCGTTTACTATTATATAGAAAGGGTCAGCTCCTAATATACTGCTCCCCCCCCCCATTAAACACAGAAACTGTTTTACTGCTGTGTCTACCTCTTTATTGTTGTTCACTTATGGGATTTACCAAGGGGAACTGATATAACCCAAAATTTGCCCTCGGGCTGTTCTTCAACTACTGAACAAGAGGATGCTGGGATATGTGGGGTTGCAGAGTTCAGGACAATGTCTCTCTGAAGAGGCCTGAATATAATATAAAACTCACAAATTCAGCAGTTTTCTGCTGGATACCACATAGGTCAGAGACATGGGGCAGGAACAGAAATATTGTAGGTAGTGCTGCAGTTACATGGACAAATGGGAGGAAATGAAAGACTTATATAGAGGAATATAAAGGGACTGGCGACGATAGTTGTATAAATAGAAAAAAAAGAGGTGACGGCGCGTACAGACTTGTTATATAAATGGATACGGGTTGTTATAATGAAAGATATATATTCAGACTTTTTATAGACAGAATTATATTTCAAACGACAGAACACAAAGATGTTCATTTCAGCACTGAGTCTGATTTATCCAGCCACACAACTGAATGACAATCGTAGCTAAAAGTCACATTTATGGGACATAAAAGCTCCACAGTGCTAAGCAAAAAAGAGTGATAAGGAAGAAGACTTATGCATGATATATGTAGGCTTTGTACATATATAGAATGAATTATTTTGTGGACTATTATAGTAAAATGGGCACATTTATTATACATGGAGAAATCAAGTTAAAATTACAGTAGCAGGTAACAATTGGAAAGGGCGATTGCAGATCACATCTGTGGATTATAGTTCTCTGTGTCCATCTAGTGGATAAAAGTGGAATTACAACAAATCATGTAACATCAGTGAGAATTTCACAGATGTGACTTGGTCTTCGCTTTTTTAGAACAGTATGGTATCAAAGATGACCAACTGTCTCACACACATTACCTTCCCATACAGACTATTTTAAATTGATCGGCCATTGCAACACTGTAATATACTGTAGACCTTTCTTCGCAGCAGGCAATTGTTAGTAATTCTTCAAACTCTTTAGTTCTCAATACAGTTTAGTTCAGTGCTTTGTTAATAGAAACCTTCAATGACATAAATGTGGAGGCTGCTTCCAAGAATGAATTTTGAATGGTTGCCTCTGGTTTTAAAACTGATGTGACTGATGTGAAAGAAATATGCATTTTAGATGGTCAAAGTAAAGTCCTTTGCATACTCATTCCACGTCTATGCCCCATAAAGGTTACTGTATAATATTGGCTTAATACATTGAGAAATCTTAAAATGATATATAGATTTTAGAGGCACAGAGAGTCTCATTTCTTTCATATAATAAAATACATAAGCGTGAAAAAGCAAACAGTCCCGCTGGAAAACAAAGTGTGATAAAAGTAGGTGTCAAAGAAAGTCCCATGTGCATTCAATCTCTTTGTAAATCACCAATTAACCAGTTCCCGCTCGCGCTATAGTGAAATACGGCTACAGTGCAGGCTTACATTGCCGGGAGGGTGAATTGTGCTACCCACGTGCCCCCTGCAGCATCGTGCTCTGTGATCACTGCATCCTTCGGACACTGCTGATCACAGATTGGGGTAAAGGGCCAATCACAGTGGCCCTTTACCACATGATCAGCTGTGTCCAATGACAGCTGATCCCGATGTACACACAAGCTGGTTATCGCCATTCCTTTCCTCACACTGACAGCGTGAGGAGAGCCAATAACTGGCTTATGTGAAAGGGGATTTCAGTGTCCTGATTATCAGTGCAATCCCAACAGTGCCCACCAGTGCTTCCAATCAGTGCCCACCAGTCCTGCCACTCAGTGCCCACCAGTGTTGCTAATCAGTGCTTATCAGTACTGCCAATCAGTGCCCATTAGTGCCTCCTCATCAGTATTACCTATCAGTGTCACCCATTAGTGCCCATCAATGTTGCCTATCAGTGCCACCTATCAGTGTCCTTCAGTGCCGCCTATCAGTGCCCATCAGTGCCACCTATCAGCGCAGCCTCATCAGTGCCCACCAGTGGCGCCTCATCAGTGCAGCCTATCACTGCCACCTCATCAGTGCTGCCTAATAAGTGGAGCTTATCAGTGCCCATCAGTGCAGCCTCATCCATGTACATCAGTGAAGGAGAAAAATTACCTGTTTGCAAAATTTTATAACAAACTATGAAAAACTTTTTTTTT
The DNA here is from genome assembly GCA_018402905.1 of Glandirana rugosa. Classification (NCBI taxonomy): domain Eukaryota; kingdom Metazoa; phylum Chordata; class Amphibia; order Anura; family Ranidae; genus Glandirana; species Glandirana rugosa. The sequence goes on along the minus strand of BLSH010551600.1, from coordinate 235,215 downwards.
TTTTCAACATTTACTGACTTTTTTATATTTGTTTAACAAAAGATAAAAAACCCAGTGGTGATTAAATACCACCAAAAGAAAGCTCTATTTGTGTGAAAAAAATGTCGTATGGGTACAGTTTAGCATGGTCGCACAATTGTCATTCAAAGTGGGATAGCACTGAAAGCTGAAAACTGGCCTGGGCAGGAAGGGGGTAAAAGTTCCCAGTAGGCAAGTAGTTAAAGTGCTCCACCAGATCCCCTTTGTGTGTCAAACTCACCAAAGGGACTTGCCTCACACGAATGTTTGGCAAATATTGGTTGGGTGTACGCTAATCACAATGTTTCATCTGACTGCTGGAAGGTCCGAATATTACCAACACTTCAACTTCATATGTCCCTCAAATATAATAATGCTCCCATAGTGCATTATCGTTTTTAAAATAAAATCCTACTTACAAACGAGTTAGAAATACAACCATGTCTTATCACAAAATCAAGTAACACTCCTTAAACCTCAAACATTCCCACGATTTTCCATATAAGCCAGTCTTGGCGTTTCACCCAACACCAGATACCTTCAGGCTCATACCAGTTGCCGACCTATAATAGGTTTCAACCCTTGAGCGAATATAGAGAGGGCAATACATACCCACAAATGTACCAAAATGTGGGAGAGGGAGCAACAGGAGGTTCCCCTTTTAGAGAGGGGGCCCCCATGCCAACCAATACATGAGTAGTGAAAGGCAGGGACCTTTAGAACCCGAAGGAAGAAGGGAGGGGGATGTATGACAGGAAAACAGAAACAACAGAAAAAGAAGAAGGGAAACCTAAATGATGAATTTTTTAATCTTAGCAAGGCCTCCCTTAAACAAAATGAAATGAATATTTTAAATTTTGGATTGAAATGTGCCCCTAGGAAAGCTATGAATAAATTTGATGTCTGCATTGACACACATAAATATATAAAAACATTAAATCTGAAGAAATACTTCTTAAATAACCCTCCTGTGGTTAGAAATAGAACAAGAACTACGAAAGTTGCAGTAGACAGTGGCTTGAAGAATAAATCTACATACAATCCACCTGCGCAGAACAATCACCATATACCATAAGGTATTTAAAAATCTTGTTTTGAAAGATTTGGAGGAATTAAAACCTAGGAAACATGTTAATCCCCATTATATTAAGGAAAATATCAGGAAATTGGAAGAGATGAATAATATTATATTACGCATGGCAGGTAAAGGTGGGGGGAGTGATTCAGGACAGCGAATTTTATCATAAACAGATGAGTGAGATGCTTATAGATCAAGATACTTCTAGGAAACTGAAAAAAAAAAACCCCACAGATACATATATAAAAAAAAAAAACTAGATATGATAGTCAGTCAGGGATATCGTACCTATGTATTAACTAAAAAAAAAAAGACGGTACCTGGTACCGAATGCATGCCGTAACCCAATTATTTACACTCTGCCTAAGGCCGACCTTACACGGTGCGAATTTCTGTCCTGCAACCATGGGTTGCAGGACAGAAATTCAAACGATTCCCCCATCAACATAGACAGTGCTGACAGGGGAATCAGCACATGTCTTCTCCTGGCAGGGACGGTCAGGGGAAGCCATCCTCGAAGGGAGAAGACAGTGATTATTGCTTGCGGCTATAGCAGCTGCTGGAGATAATCACTAGAGAATTCGCCGGGCTGGTTGTACCCAAGTTGATCGATCGATCAACTTGGTACATTCAGCCTGCCCATTAACGGTTCAAATCTTGCCCGGTTCCTGCTGAACCAGTCGAGATTCGAACCTTGTATGGCCAGCCTTAGATACATAAAGATGCTAATTGCCCCCCAGCCTGCTCTATATTGACTGAGATAGGCTCAGTTACAGCCAGACTAGGGGAGTATCTGGATACATTTTACAGCCTAGTGTTCTCCAAACTAAATCTTATTAAAAAGTTACTACAAATCTATTGCAGCTTGTAAGGAATATTAAGTTAGGAATTAGGGATGAAGTGTACATTGTGACGGCAGATGTGTCGTCATTGTATACTATTATCCAACATGATGACACCCTTCTGTCACTAAATTGGGCACTCAGTCAAAGGGAGGACTTGCCACATGCTCAAAGGATCTTTATAAGACACGCCCCTGATTTTTGTCTTTCACATAACTATTTTTGGTACCAGGGGAGTTCTACTCCCAAATGAAAGGCGTAGCCATGGGCGCCAAATTTGCCCCTAGTCTGGTAAACATATTTATGGACAAATGGGAGGATAGATCTGTATTTGCAATGTGGAGACCAGAATTACTATTTTACCACAGGTTCATTGATGATCTGCTTTATATATGGAGAGGAACTGAGAAATCCCTATATTCATTTATGAATCAATTGAATGCTAATAATAACAACATCAAATTGACATATCAATGGAGCAGTCATCAGATCAGCTCTCTAGATGTTACCATATACAGGGATGGTGAGGACCTCCAAACAAAGGTTTATTTTAAGCCCACGGATAGAAATAGTAATAGGATTGGAAGAGAGGAGAACTCCCTTCACAAAAAAAGGCAGGACTTTGTGGGCACAACAAGAGGCAAGGATAAGATAAAATGTGTACTTTATTATAAAAAAAAATAGACATGTAAAACAAATAAACAAACGAGCACCCTCAACAGTACAGGGTTTAGCACTACCCATATGACCACAAATGGAGAAAGGTTCCTAAAGGTGTAGTTAAAAGTCCACAAAATAATGGAGATTCCTGTGTATATCATAGATGGAGAACCAAATATTACTCCATAAGTAAGGAGTAATATATGGAATTGCACAAAAGATGATGGTTTTTGGATACAAACACAAATGATTAAAGAATGATGTACGCAAAAAGATTACTCTCTGGAGGGTTTAGATAAAACTATACAGAAAGTGACACAACAAGTCCCTAGGGAGAACAACCCCCCCCCCCCCCCAAAAAAAAAGGTATAACAAAACACATACAGAATATTACAATTGGTTTCTGCCAGCATAGTGTATCACTCCATTCCAGGAATATACACAATAAGGACCCTTCAGTTATGGAATTCTGGGGTCTTTATACTGTTAATCCTTCCTGGACCTCTCCAGGAGTTAAACAAAGCGGATTTAAACTTTGAGGTCCTATACGCCAGAAGGTTCAATGTTGAACTAGATCTAAATGGTTTTATTAATGATTTTTGATTTAACTAATATTGGAAAGATTGTAATTGGTATTAATATTAGCTTTAAGTGAGCTGAGTTTCTGACATGTGTAGCAGACCCCACGTAGGAGCCGCAGAAGAAATGGGTTCCCTCACCCTGCACAATCAGGCACAATGAATTTCCACAGGCACACTTGAGTCAGGAAAAAGTCCAGTGCTTGTTTTTGTATTTTTATTGAGGGGATACAAATTGGATGGGGAGCAGGGATATTATGGGGTGCCCACTTAACTTCAGAGAACATCAGGGGCAACTCTCCTATATACAGTCTACATACACTCCTTTCTCTTCTTTCAGCACTTCACTTGCTTGCAGAAAAAACACAGACTTAGCTGGGACTCTCAGTCAATCATGCACAGCCAGATTATAGCAATAGCCCTTTACAGGCAGGGACCATGGACCCCTTTGACTGTGCAGCAAAGTCCAGTGTCCAGCTTACATCCCTGTGGCTACTGATCCCAGTACCACCTCTTCAGGCACCGCCAGCCTGCCTGGCTGCAGCTGCCCCTTTCATTAGCCCTCCTAGCTACTTCTCCTCAGTCCTCCCAGACTGACACTCTTCCCACAGTCCTCCCAGACTGCACACTCACCAGCTGACCTCTCCTGGAGAACTCCTGTTGCCATGACTCAAGAGTATTTAAGATGTGCCTGCCCCCTGTCACTCAGCCCTGACCCAGATTCAGCCCAGGCCTGGCTCCCAGCTAGGCAAATTTACCTACACTAACAACTATGTACACAAATCTAGCACACTAGCTAGAGGGTGCTACATATGTGTCATGAGCATAGCCATCTATTGATCAATGACAATTAGCTTAAAACATTTTGTGGTTTATTCAAATATGAGATTGCTGTTTGTGAATTATATATTGTATTGTTTATAAGGTTCCTAGTGAATTGGACCTAGTGGACCGATTTATGTATATTATTATACACATTGTTAAAAAAATTAAAGGAACAATTAAAGGAATACTTTTTCATCAGAGTATAGCATCAAGTCAATTAAACTCCTGAGATATTGATCTGGTCAGTTAAGTAGCAGAGGGGGTTATTAATCAGTTCCAGCTGCTTTGGTGTTTATGAGATTAACAACAGGTGCACTAGATGAGCAACAATGAGATGACCTCCAAAACAGGAATGGATTTACAAGTGGAGTCCACTGACTTTTTTTCCCTACTCATCTTTTCTCACTGTTTTTCACTAGTTTTGCATTTGACTAGGGTCAGTGTCACTACTGGTAACATGAGGGGATACCTGGACCCTATAGAGGTTGCACAGGCAGTCCAAATCCTCCAGGATGGCACATCAATACATACCCTTGCCAGAAGGTTTGCTGTGTCTCCCAGTACAGTCTCAAGAGCATGGAGGAGATTCCGGGAGACAGGCAGTTACTCTAAGAGAGCTGGACAGGGCCAGAGACCTACAAAATGACCCCCAGCAGGCCACTGGTGTGAATGTCTCTGACCAAACAGTCAGAAACAGACTCCATGAGGGGAGCCTGAGGACCTGACATCCTCTAGTGGGTCCTGTGCTCAAAACCGGCACCGTGGAGCTTGATTGCCATTTTTCATTGAACCCCAGAATTGGCAGGTCTGCTACTTGCGCCCTGTGCTTTTTCACAGATGAGAGCAGGTTCACCCTGAGCACATGTGACAGATGTGAAAAGGTCTGGAGAAGCTGTGAAGAACATTATGCTGCCTGTATAACATCATTCAGCATGACCAGTTTGGTGGTGATCATTGATGGTCTGGGGAGGCATATCCATGGAGGAATGCACAGACCTCTACAGGCTAGACAATGACACCCTGACTGCCATTAGGTATCGAGATGAAATCCTTGGACCCATTGTCAGACCCTACGCTGGTGCAGTGGGTCCTGGGTTCCTCCTGGTGCACAGCAATGCCCAGGCCCATGTGGCAAGATTAACCGTAAGGTTGCACCTCAGTCTTTTCAGGAGCTCAGTGATGCCTTGGTCCAGATCTGGGAGAAAATACCCAAGGACACCATTCATCGTCTCATTAGGAGCATGCCCCAATGTTGTCAGGCACGTGGGGGCCGTTAAAACTACTGAATACCATTTTGTTGTGAAATTTCAGCAAAATGGACTAGCCTGCTGCATCATTTTTTTCACTTCATTTTTCGGGATATCTTTGAATTCAGCCCTCTGTGGGGTAATTCAGCCCAATTGAGGTACCGGAAGTTGGAGTATGGACCTTATTGAATGGACTCTTCCTATCCAAGAGGTTCAAACTGGGCAGCTTAAGCTAGGATGAACCATAGCTGTGTATGGAGGAATCTATAAGAGACTGTCAAACACAAATCTTATATTTGTGTGAAGCTTCAGTAAATTTTCCAAACCTTTTACAAGGCCTGGTCTAAAGTTCCTAAAAGGGGTGCATATAAGTCATACAAAAGAACAATGCTTTTATCAGGGGGTGGGCACTACCAAGGTTTAACAAGTTGTGAATGCTGCAAAGTGAGCAACCATATATCAGTACCTTGAGTAACCAGTGTAGTATATGATGTTTAAGCTGTCAGCTGGCGGGTGTATAATGTGACTTGGCAGGGATGATAGAGTGCTTTGGTAGCGAGCGGCAGGGCCGCTGATAAGGCAGTACAGCCAGCCCACCTGTACCGGGCCTGGGTCCCATCAGTTTAAAAAGGGGGGGCCCAGGTAGCTGCTTTTTTAAATTTTTTATATTGCCTCCTCACTGCCTGTTTAAATCCCACACTAGCACATCACAACTGCATGCTTTGCAGGGACACTTGCAGAGCATCGCAGCCATGGCATTTTAGCAAAAATATAATTTGATATTTTCGGAGGTGTGGGTGGGGTCCTGTCAGGTAGGCTGTATGGGACCCCATGATTTCTAACAGCAGCCTGGTGAGGGGGTCTCTTATTGCAACCCCCTCCCTACCGACCAGTGCCCCATACCCAGGATTGACCTCACGGCATAGAGAACCCATGTATAATGCCTGTATGTCATGGGGGAAGAGTGTGTAAAAAAATACAAAACATGTATTAAAAAAAACCCCAAAAAAACGTGTAGACTTAATGAATCACTTGGTCTTTTTTCTGCCGTCACTTTTCTATGTTCCTATGTAAGAGGATCCTCAGAAGTACAGAATCTTAAAAGTCTTGTTTAGAATCTTAAAATATTTTGACATTAAAGCTGAGCTGGAGGAGTGTCATACAGGCTCCGTGGTGTTTCCTCAGAAGTGCTGCACCATGTATGGAACACTAAATACAGTTAAAGTGGTTGTATACTCTCCTATCATTTTCAGCTTAGGAAGCTGACATCTTAGCCTCTGTTTAATCTGCAACTGCCATGATGCTGCACATGTGATCCATTATGACACCACCCATTGGATGGTTTAATAGTTTGGTTGAGAGCACAATCAAGGAGACAGCTAGCATTTCCGGCATGCCGGGAATATTAACTCTTCTTTGACACTATCAAACCGATGGGTAGACAACAGGTGTGTAGACACTATGGAGTGCACTGTGCATGAAAGGTTTTACCATTATTGGGAATTAAACTCAAATCTAACATTGCCACACTTTATTAAGCAAACTATGCCCCTCTCTTTGCTAAATTATTGGAAGAAATTGATATATGGTCCACTCATTCCCTCTTATTGATGGGCAGAATTGCTGTGATAAACATGACATTGTTATCAAGGATCTTGCATTACTTTCAAATTCTGTCCATTAACATCCCACCACTAACCTACAAAGCTTTCAATCTCATATATTGACAATTACCTTGGGTTCCAGGTTTGCATGTAAGATGCTATACACTACTAAAGCCTCAGGCAGTATGGAGGTCTTGAACCTCCTGAAATACTACCACGTGGCCAGATTGACTGGATAACTCTTGCAGCCCAGTTAGGAGAACCCCCCCATAGATCACTTTAAGTGGATGCCCTAAAAGCCACGTGGAAGTGTTATGCCCCAAATTATCTCACTCATAACTCCTGTAAGTTGGTAGCCCTTAAATCTATACAAATTCCAGCAGCCCTATTATTTGGAAACCTTGCATTTCCATAGGGTTTACAACCCCAGTGATTCCATTGGTGGATAGGTATAGCCATACCATTTTGGTCACTTTTTTGACCACAGGGACATCTTATGCCCAGATTATTTTCTCCAATAGCTTAAGATGTCAAAAAGGAAGATATGACATTACCATGAGAAATAACAGTTTTTGAAAACAGCAAGATTAAGAGGTGAAGTTTGAGAGGGTCAAACAGTCCAATTATCGAAAGATGGACGGAGCAGGGTTTACTCTGAATTTGGTTAATCTTTCATTACCGTGTGCATTATAGCAGATTACTGAGATTGAGCTACTGTTGTAACACCTCAAGCAACTAGGTATTGAGCATGGGAAGTTACTGCAAGTATATGAGAAAATCCATATACCTTTTTATATACAGTATTTACCACATTCCGACCAAGGCATTGCCCGATGGACCTTTATTATTCTCATCTTGTCTTATACAATACCTTAATAACAACATTCTTATGGTGCTTATTTTGTAAACCTTTAAGGCCTCATGCACACAGGATGTTTTGAAAACATCAGAGCTACAGCAGCGCTAAAAACGTCAGTGTATCCGCATTTTTACATTAAAATTATTGCACGCTTTCCCATGTTTTTGCGCATTTTCCCACGTTGGTGTTTTTGCACGCTTTTTCATTTAAAACACTCCCTATAATGTAAAAATGCCTAAAAACATCAAACGCGGCTAAACGTGCACTTGGCGCATTTGGACTCGTTTAGCCACATTTTTGCAGTTTTTCGTTTTTTTACAGCTCATTTTTACTGCTCCTGGGAGCACAGGCTGTCGTTTTTTTTTTTTTTTTTTTTTACTTGCCCCTAAACGCTTATGCCTCCAAACGCCTCTTACAGTTTATGTGTGCATGGACACATAGGCTAAAATGGAGGGGTTTTTAGAGGCAGTTAAAAAAAAACATCAAATGCCCCTAACAGCAGCTGTAAAAATGTCCTGTGTTCATGAACCCTAATACTGACAAGGAAAATCCCCATGCATTTGTATGTTGCATTTTGTTTTGTTTTTTTCTTGAAAACCAAATAAACGTCATTGTAAAGAAAAAGAAGATAATATATAATATACCCGCGCTAGGATAAACACTATGCACTGTTGGACTGCTGCCTTCCAGGGACTCCCTCCTTAGAGGGAAGGATAGAAAACAAATACGTGCAGGAATGGCGCTGTCTCTGATAAATATACTTATTAAAAAGGATGTAACTATATGTAAACAGACCGACTTCAAATTATATATTAGGGGGCAACTGGAAAAACTCCCAGCTTCTAATTGGTTAATTTATGCTAAACAGAGGCTGTGATGATCACTTATCCCTAATTGCATATATCCCACTTGGATTATATTTAAAAAATGGAAACATGATAGGGTACCTTGGAACCGAGTCAGCAGTGACTCCTACGTACGTTTCGCTGTTACCAGCTTCTTCAGGAAGTGAACTGTGAAGTTGAAGTGAAGTTTGGACTATCAGCATTGAGTTTTTCACGATAAACTGAAGGAATGTTATAAGATTCTATGTAATTTTACACCTTTTTATATTTTTGAATTTTCACTTTGGAATTTTTTCACTTTTTTAATACCTGTAATCATTTTTATTTGATATAAGGACACTTCACATACGGACATTTACAGACCAACATTTGAACAAGAGTTCTTTTACACTGGGCACACAAGACATCTTTTAATTTTAAAAAATGTTTTTAAATATAATCCAAGTGGGATATATGCAATTAGGGATAAGTGATCATCACAGCCTCTGTTTAGCATAAATTAACCAATTAGAAGCTGGGCGTTTTTCCAGTTGCTCCCTAATATATAATTTGAAGTCGGTCTGTTTACATATAGTTACATCCTTTTTAATAAGTATATTTATCAGAAACAGCGCCATTCCTGCACGTATTTGTCATTGTAAAGAAAAAGCCAGGCTTCAATACTTCTTTGTCACAGATCAGGGACGGGCATGTAACAAATAATAGTTGGAGAAAGTCAGAATTCCTTTCTCTATACTTGTTCAAGGTCAGTGACATGAAGTATTGAAGACCAGGCATCAATCTAACAGCCAGTCAACTAATGTTTTCAGAAGGTGAGTTTAGAAGTGGCAGAATCATATTTCTTTGAAAGATTTCCATTAAAATGACTCTGTTGCAAAAAGTTCTACATAAAAGTTCTCCCTGCAAAATTGAAGATAAATATATCCCCTGAACAACCAAAATTTGTTCTAATGCAAACAAATCATCCCCTGGAGTTTTCTTTAAAAACCAAACTGGAACTGGAAAACCTTCTAGAAGTTTCAATCATATGGTGGCCCGCTTTGCTCATTAGTTCCTCCTGCAAACCCCTACATTACTACTGTATCCAGTGGTGATGTAGCATTCAGCAGGAGGAACTTCTGAATGCATTAAGGGACAATCAGATCAGCACACTTGTTGGTTTCTGAAAAGCTGCATTACAGCGGCATTCAGTAGCATGGGCAATGGGGGAGGATAATATTTAAGCTTCTTCTTTTAGCTAGAACTATAATTTTTGTGAAAGATGTGTAGCATGGCCTCTCAGCTCTTTTGTTTTCCTTAAAGTGGGGCTCCTCTGCCACATTTGGCACTTTTTGGCAGGAAGCAGGTACCTGGTTTTGACAGGTACCCCCTCCTACTTCTGGCTCAGATTGCCGACCTGAGCCGGAAGTTCGTCCACCCTCCTTCCCTTGCAATCTTCTGGGACACATCACAGTTCCCAGAAGACCACAGGGCCATTCACAAGGTGCAGTGGCTTATGCATGCACAGTAGGAAACTGGCTGCGAACTTTACTTGCTGTTTCCCTTACTTGCTATGATGGCGCCTGCATCCAAAGCCGATTGAAGAAACGGTTAGGGTGAGGACATCAATGGATTCCTGTCAGGTAAGTGTCCTTATCATTGGTGGTGCTAAATATTTTGGAGGGGCAAACTAATCTGCCCCCCTCACTTGCACATACCGCCACCACCACCACCACCCCCCAGTGCACAGACTGGCCTCGGTACTCACACTCCGCACCAGCTGCTGCTCATCCTCACCAATTGGGCTGGAGGACGATGCCCAGTGCAAGCTCTATTGAGCCGAAAAGGCGGTGATCAGTCTTAGGAGGTCAATGCTGCTTCTGCTCCAGCTTGCCTAGGGGCCGTTGCTTCTCCTCACGGCCAAACAGGAAGTGGGTCTTGAGACCCCATTGGCCAGGAGTTGTAAGGACCCGATTCCTGATTGGCCATGAGGAAAGCCAGGAAGACATTAATGAATATTAATTTGCTAATGTCACACAAATGGGTGGGCTCAGGGCACAGTGCTCTGCACCCCAAGCCCACCCTTTTTTGAACCCAATTAGAGCCTCAGGCTCTAATCATGTACTTAAAAAAAAATACCCCATGCATCTGACGCCCTGCATGTAGATTAGCATGGATTAGGGGGGCGGCACCCCTGCGCCCCTAATGGAGCGGCCACCACTGGTCCTTATATTAAACATCAGCAGCTACAGAATTTTATAGTCAGTATGCTGACTTTTAATTTTTTGGGGGGAGCCTGGAGCTCCTCTTTAAGTATAGGAGCATAGATAATTGTATTACCCAAAAAATAAATTAGAATATATTTGTTTAACTCCTTGGCTTTTTAATCCAGTAGTGCTTAAAAATGAAAATGAACTCTGGGAATGAAACCATTTACTCTTGTATTGTGCCCCCATCCATTTGTTTTGACTAGGAGAAATAAAAAGAAGGCAGTATACTATCTTGCTCCCCTGACAGATGGTACTCTTCTCTGCTGTGGGTAGACCATCTATGTCCTCCTGTACAATGCAGAACTGCTGGTCCTGCTACTGGATGGGATGACATAAGAAAGCTGCAACCAGTTAGGCTTTGGGGGACTGGTCACCTTATTCAACATCCCTTAGGTAAAATAAGCAGCTAAATATTTCTTAATATCCAGCATTCAGGTTTAATTGTACTGCTCATAAGGTTACTAATACCATATTAACCTATGAGTTTTAAAATGATGCTACCTAGCATGTTCCTCTCCTTTGTGATACTGTTTTCTTTAGTTAAACACTTTCATCATCTCCAAGGCCAGTTTTTTGCAAGTAGAAAAGTAGAAAGATAATTTATGAAAAAAAGGAAAACTAAATACTGTATATAGTCACTGTCTGTAATGAGTAAGTTCTGATTTTATTCTCTAGGCTGCTCTAAGAAATTCAAGTATTGATCGCTCTAGTTGACGGCTCTGCTTGTTATTAAGTCCAGGGTTTATAAATCAGCCTCTGGTGTGCAGTGCTAAATTAACAATGCAGATGAGGTTTAAAGTTGTTTTATGAGTTAGATACATTATGAGGGTAAATGTAAAAATGTGTTATTGTCATCATCTTAGAGTAGTATTAGATATCAACTAGTATTGGTAGCAGCAGCACTGATAGTGTAAAGGAGTGGCCCCTTATCAACCATGCAGGCGGTGGTGGGCACAGATTAATTTAACATCCCTCCTCACTTTCCCATTGCTCTATGTTTGGAGGAGGCAGACCTTTCATTTATTTAAATTTTAATTTATTTATTTACCTTTAATTTTATTTATAGTGTTCTTTTAATTGATGTTTAGGGATCTGCTGCCCTCCACTGTTAGCTGCTAACATCACAGTGTTATGTGTAATTATTTATTAACATTTGCTCTCTGCTCTCTACTGCTGCTGTATTTTCACCCAGACCAGTAGCAGAGACTGTTATGCAAGTATTCCTATTTTCCAATAGTTTAACTACAGCTGCCCTCAGATTTTTGAGTATATTTCTGAGTCTGACTATATTTTTTTGTATATTTATGAATCCTTGTGACAGACGAGTGTCCATCCTAGTGTTATTATCTCATATGCACAGTGCCAGATAGCTAGGTCTGTGCTACTGTATAAATGGTCACCTTTCAATATATTAGTAGGTGAATGTGTTTATTGCAATAACAGCTCCTGTTATTCTAGTTAACTCTGTTTCTTCCAATCTGGGAGTCTATACTTTGATTAACTTAGAACTCAATACCCAGCATAGGCAAATGCCAGGTTAGGCATGCAATGGCCACTTTTGGTAGTTAAAGGTCCGGTTGCATGTGAGATTAGAAATTACTAGGGAGGGACTAAAGCGCAGAGTAAATAGGCTGACTGCATTTCAGTGCCACACCACAGTTCCCGCAGGTGAGAAGCTCTACAGTTGTGTTCAAAATTATTCAACCCCCACTGAAATTGATTGTTTTGGTCGGTTTGACATTGATTATGATCATTCAGTCATCCTGCTTACAATTAAATCAAAGAGGCACCTGTAGGTCAGACAAATATAACATAACATTTATAATGAAATAACCACAAATGTCTTTTCTGAGCTCACATTATTATCAGTTTTATTCAACCCCCAAGTGACATTCAATCTTAGTACTTAGTACAACATCCTTTTACAGTTATAACAGCTTTTAAACGTGAAGCATAGCTTGACACAAGTGTCTTGCAGCGATCTACGGGTATCTTCGCCCATTCATCATGGGCAAAAGCCTCCAGTTCAGTCACATTCTTAGGCTTGCGCACTGCCACTGCTTTCTTTAAGTCCCACCAGAGGTTCTCAATCGGATTTAAGTCTGGTGACTGCGATGGCCACTTCAAAATGTTCCAGCCTTTAATCTGCAACCATGCTCTAGTGGACTTGGAGGTATGCTTGGGATCATTGTCCTGTTGAAAGGTCCAACGTCTTCCAAGCCTCAGGTTTGTGACGGACTGCATCACATTGTCATCCAATATCTCCTGGTACTGAAGAGAATTCATGGTACCTTGCACACGCTGAAGCTTCCCAGTACCTGCAGAAGCAAAACAGCCCCAAAGCATGATTGACCCCCCGCCATGCTTCACAGTAGGCAAGGTGTTCTTTTCTTCATAGGCCTTGTTCTTCCTCCTCCAAACATAGTGTTGATCCATGGGCCCAAACAGTTCTAATTTTGTTTCATCAGTCCACAGAACACTATCCCAAAACTTCTGTGGTTTGTCCACATGACTTTTGGCATAGGACGCATTACTTCCGGAGGTACGGTCTTGAGGGTCCGCGTGGGGGAACGACAGGGGTTTCTTATTCTTCTCAGTTGACGTCATACGGTTTTCAGTACACCTGTTTGGTGTCTTCA
>BLSH010551600.1:191475-221755 GCA_018402905.1 Glandirana rugosa | reverse complement strand
GGTCCCCCATTAGGTCATTCGTTACATACATATTCTCTTTTCGTTGGCGTTAGCACACTATGGCAAACTTGTTCCAAATAACTTCCTAATTTTTATGAGTGTATAAGTTTCACTTTGTTCTCGAGTATCTTTTCCGCCCTCTACCTCCTTTGGCTGCGCAAAGCCGAGTTGTCCGGACACAAGTTAGACCCCAACTATGTATGACAGGTAGTATATATGACATCAACAAGTATCTCTAAAGAGGTCTACTTAAAACGTCGTTTCAAGTCAACGTCCCCAGGGACTCTTATTGTGTCTTACACAGTACTCCCCTAGGAGAAGTCCTTGTAGGATTTCATTCAGAATACAATTACAAATGTACACTAAATTCCCTAAAACCATTTACAGCATTGGGGGTTGAATAATTTTGAACACAACTGTATTTCAGGCTGGTTGGACAACAGTTGGAGGATCCCCTCATGACACATTCTGTGTTATTCTCAGGGACCCCTGCAACTGAACTTTGCTGCAAAATTCATCTGGAGAAATCTCTATGAACAACTACAGTATATATGATGGACAGTATGTATCAACCCCAGATTGAACACAGGCCTGTTGAGCCGAAACGCGTCGGTTTCCTCCATCTCCCGCCTTTTCTATGAGCTCTTGTTTCACTTTGAATATGTGAGTATTTTTAATCCTTCAATAAACCTTGTTCAAACGGTATCACACGATTGCGGTTGCTTTTCTCTTATACATACATTGCTTACTGGATTACCCCCTGGATGTGAGTTGAGAGAAGTTGGAGCGATACCCCTCCACCAGCGGGCATCCCCCCCCTTCCCGGGAGGAGCAGACTACCAGGACCCAGGATCATTCCCCAGCGACACCAGAGGTTCCCCCAGGATTGGATATACCGCCTCCAGTTGATCTGATGAGCAACCGCCCGGTTGGGATTTAAACACCCGCGCATATATTACCACTATCTGGTAAGCTTACATCCATTTTTTCCACATCACAGATATTTCGGAGATATGCTGCCATTCAATTGAACGTATTTTATTATCATCTTAAATTGAAGAACTACCATTGAGGTCCTCTGCCCTGTGCAGTTTTGGTTGGATGACGTGAGACACAGACTGGCCGGAGAGCAAAAGAAAAAAACTTAAACTTGGCTTCAATAAACTTATGTGAAAGGGAATACACTATGTGAAGCATTTTGTTTTTTGGGCACCGGACTCTGCCGCTGAGTATTTACAGTGTGAGATTTGGGGACCCACAGATTTGACTACAGGCTAGTCTAAAGAATGTGCTTCCATTGTGAAGCCTCTCATTTATAGAGTTAGGTCTGCAGTATACAGGGAGCCTTGACGAGGCCTGCAGCTTACGCATGCACTTGCAAATGTGTGTAACCAATCCCCTGCCTTTAAACGCTACTGTTAGACAGGTGAATTTGTTTGGCGACAGACTGGTCGGTAAGTTGAGCTTGGAATTCTTTGTTTTTTGTTAGTCTAAAGAATTGGTCTGGTAAGTGGGCACCCCAATGGGAGCGAGACACTCAAGGTGGCGGTGTGGATCTTCGTGGCTGGTACAACCGGTGTGACAATCCTTCACTTTCCTTTTTCACTGGGACCCCTGGCCTATTCATGTGATTTCAGCACACTGGACTTTTGAACTTTTTTAATGCAATAAGTTTTTATTTGTTTTGAGTGAACAAACAAAACAAAATGATATACAGTGTAATGAGTGACAGTAAACAGTATACAGTAAACAGTATATAGTCTTCCAGGTCTGATATTTTGTCCTTTAACCAGACTATCTCCTCGTTTTGGGCCTTATGGGCATCCACCATGATGTTGTATGAGGATGAGTATTCATCCATTTTCCTTTTGACCTGATCGACCCTGTTGCCTATGAGTTGTACTTCAGCTTGGCATTGGTTCAGTTCGGACATGATATCAGATTGTAGGGATGCCCTTAGGGATAGTAGCATTTCTTTAAGCATGGTGTCTGATATTGGTTGCCCCTCTGTAGGAAAGTTGGCTATGGGGTCGGCCCTCAAGATAGGGGTGGTTTGTTGGCTGGAAGCAGGTCCGCTTACCTCCATTTCCCTGTTGAATTGTGAATCCTCCTGGGAGTCTAGGTGAGGTTTTTGCTTCTGGGGACTCCTTGTGGAAGAGGTAGATGCCCTTGAGGAGGGTACGCTCCTGCTTGCTGCCTTTTGGGAGTTTTTTTGTTTGTTCCCACTGTCCACATGCAGAGTCTCAGCTGCTGCTGTTAGCTGTGGGTCTTGAGCGCTGCCTCCTTCTGGTTGTAGCCTGCATGCTGCTGAGGTTAAATATCCCGATAGTTTGCACGGCTGTTGTTGTTTTTTTTTGTTCTTGGTCATCTCTACAAATTGTGGTAGTTCAGTTTTCAGTGGTGAGGTGGTGTGCAAAAGCTTCAGTATATGTTGCAATTCTCCAACGCTTAGGGGCCCTCAATTCATGTGGCCCTCTTGAGGTTCATTTGCTTGCTTGTCATTATAGGTCTGTGCACTGCTATTATGATGTTTTGTACAGGTAAGTAGGCCTATGTGAGGCGTATACATGTGATATTGGGTTTGCAATCCTAGTTACTGTTGTCCTACAGTAAGAGGCTGAGCAGGCCGCAGCTGGGGCCTCAATTTGGTGAAGTCTACTTGTGCCAGCTTGTCTCTGCTCTGTTTGCAATAAGGCAGACGGACTTTGAGCTAGGTAGCCTCTGGCGCCTGCTGATTATGTTATTTTTCTTTTGTTTATTTCTAAGTTGTATGCGGTGGTGCATTTTAAAGTCCTCTTACCAGCGCAGCTACCTCAGAGTGGAGGCCGTTCCGATAGGCCGTAAGATGGCGGCCACTCCAGAGCTCACGGAGCTGATGGCATCTTCCCGGGAGTCCCTGTGGCTGTTTTATCTCGCTCCCGGCCGGTAGCAGGCGAATGGCAGTGCAGGAGAGCCGGATTAATCGTGTCTTCCAATCCGATCGTTCGTTTGTGGGCAGCGGGTGGCTGGGAGAGGCCCAGCCTAGGTTCCAGGGAGTAGTAACGGAGGGGATGAGGTCTCAGATATGTGTCCGGGTGCCCTAATATATGGCTGGAAAGTTAGAGCGGAGTGTGCAGTGTCCAATGGGGGTGTTACTGTGTCTCACCCTGCTGCTGGTTCGGAGGATGGGGTCTGATGGTGCCGAGCGTCCTGGCGTGCTCAGGCCTTCTCTGCCTCCGGCCTCCTGTGTGTCCTTGCTGTATCAGGGATTGAGTCCTCTGAGTCAATCTCAATGTGACTGGTGGTGATGTGCTCCCTCCGGAGTGGAGTTGAGATGAGTTTGGCTGTTAAAACGGCCGTTAGGATGGTGCTTGTTCCCAGGCTGATCGGAACTGAGGAGCTAAGTGTCCATCTTGGTCCGCAGCCGGCCACGCCCCCTGACTTTTGAACTTTTTTAAAGCGCTGTTGCTCGTGCACTAAGTTTTATGCTAAATTACTGTGTATGCCCTTGATTTTCTTCAATATGTGTTGCATGGTTGGAACATGAAGAGTGTATAAAACCACTGGAAAAACAAACACTCTTCATGATCCAACCATATTATTTTTTTCACTCACATATTTGTCACCACGAAGGTGGTAGATAATGTTAAAAGCTCATATTAAGTAGGATGATAAAATCATACAACACATACTTATCATATTCATACAAAATTGTCACACAATGCAATAGAATTCAACTTAGTATTACCCATACTTCTATAATATGCCTTTTTTTTTCTAACCATCTCTGTTTTGCACCCACTCCATCACTCTGTTAAAATTAATATAACTTTTTACTTACTCATGCCCATTTTGGGAATTGTATCAATATGTAGCTTTCTGCCTCCCTCCTTTTGGGAAAGCCACAAGGGTGGTTTCTTGCAAGACAGTCCCTTTATCAATTTTTAACAAGTCTTTGGTTGTAAGACTGTTCTCCATTTACTAGTGGTAAATATATTGCTTGTGTCCATATGATCAATTGTACAATATGACATGTTGCAATTCTAAGTTTCTGATATATTTTGTAGTTAAAACAAATCCCCCCTGAAGAAGACCATGACTACTTTTGGGCGAAATGTGCTGTTATTATTGTATTTCTCGACGTGTTATTACGTCGATGGATTATGTTCTATGATTTGCAACCAGAGCTCATATTTTTAAAAACTTGTACATTTTAATATTTGTATAATAAAAACTATTTTTTACACAAACTTATTGTGATTTACAAATAATTTTGCTGCTAAAAAGCCCTGGGGGAATTTTCCTTCCTGGTTCTCTTATTTACCTACAGGTTTAGCGCAAAATCCTGTTTGGAAAGGGCTATTTCCCATCACACCCCCCCCCCCCCCCCAAAAGAGGGCTACATATATAAATTATAGCACAGCTTCTATGAATGGGGGGGGAGAAAAGGGAAGGCATAGTTGGCCTATGATAGGTCCAGCTATATTAACCCTCACAGCACCAGAAGATTATCGCTGCAGGGGTAAAGAACTGGGGGCTGGGGGGGGAGGGGGCAGAGTACTAAAGATTTAGTCTAAGACAGAAGCCACCAGTTCAAAGGACACTTCTCACTGAAGGTGAGTACAGTCCCTTGTGCTGATTTTTACATTTCTAGCTAAACTTAGGCTTTAAATGAACTTTACTTTAAATTAGCTTTACTACTAAATTCCAAACATCCATCAGCTGACAGTAGGCGAAGTTTGTGTGCACTTGGAAGCATAGACTTATCTGGACATCCCTTGGTGTTACAACTTTTTTGCATGGGATCACCGGCACTGACTCAACTTGTGATAAAATAATCCACACTTTATTCGATATCCCCCAAGACATAAAATAATCCATCATATGAAAAGATTGATGCATTTCAGCACCCAAACTGAAACGCGCCAATATTTTCATATGGTGGATTCTTTTATGTCTTCATGGATATCAAATAAAGTTTAGATTATTTTATTACAAGCTGAGTCGGTGCTGGCCTTTCTAATTTCTACACGTGCAATTATCATACTGGTTTACAATGAACTGATACAGAGCATACAGTTTAAAAACAAACGTATGCTTAGCATACAGACACTGGCAACACAATACCACAATCTCTCTAGGAGTATAAATTCTTAGCCTAGTACACAGAAGGCACCTATTCAGTTTATCATTTCATATCCCTAGGTAGGCAGTGCATACAACATTTTGGGCAGGCAGGTAGACATACAAAAATGAGGCTTTATGGTATATAAAAAAGGGAGAAAAACAGAAAAGAGGACAATTTACTGTTTAGGCAATATTGTTTTATCCTGTTGGCAAGAAAACACAGAAATTCTGTAAACTGTGTCTTGGCTCCCAGACAAATACAATGATCATTTTTCAGACCACTTTATTTAAAATGGCATGGGTGTGGCACAGACTTTAAGGCTGACCATGTGGTTGCAGGAAAGAAAATCTCTTGATATCCCCATCAACATAGACAGTGTTGTGTTCTCCCGACTGGGAGTGAATATTGCTAGTGGCTATAACAGCTGCTAGCAATAACCGCATGTCAACTTGGGTAAATTCAGCCTGCCCATACATGGTTTGAATCTCAGCTGGTCTCTTCTGTCTATGGCCAGCTTAATTATTTGAAATCACTTTTGGAGATATCACCCCACCTGCTGTGATGAGGGTTCTAGCCTTCTTAAGTGTCCACAGTTTACATAGACCAGCCAGTTCTGATGACTGGGTCAGGGTTAGGATTTCTGAAATCAGCACAACAGCCTGTCCACAAGAAGTCCGCACACCACATAGCTGCCATGAGCAGGCACTATGTAATTGTTTTGTTGGTCCCTATGTAGGTCTATAAACCAAGACATACAATTTTGCATGCAAACATCGCAAAATGCATACTATCAGATGGGATCAGTTTAACCTCCCTGAAACAAATGTTTTGGAATTTATTTAAGATGAAACATATTCCCTCTGATCTTAAGAAAATGACAAAGACTGAAGACAGTTCAGAGTTTCAGTGTGTACAGAACTCTCCTTCCCTGCTGGGAATAATACCTGACAGGTCTAAAGTTTTCCACCCTTATCTGCATACAAGGTCTACAGAACCTGCTAGGGGGTCATTAGCAGCTGGGTGTTAGTTCCTTCAATCTCCATGTCCAGAAGCTGTTTCTTCAAATTGAGAATGATATGTTATATGATGTACTGTATGACCAGAAGCTGTTTGTTCAAATTGAGAATGATATGTACTGTACTGTATATGAGGTTAACTGCATAACAAGTAGAGTTGGTCCCAAAATTTGGAATTCACAATACTAAATCGCCTGAGTCAAATCTGAATGTCAGTATTTTCTTGGCAGTTTGCATTCCCAATAGGCTTCTAGGAGAGAGGGAACAAAGACTGCTGCAAATTCTGTTTCTGCTTTTTGCTTTTTTTCTGCTGTTGCCTGGGTACGCTTAGCTTGACTACCAGTGCCATGGTGGGTCCAAGCCTTCTATCTTAGCATCCCTGTGGCTCAGGCTGTTTTTCAATCTTATCCTCTTATGAGAAAGGTCTGACAACATTCTGCACAATTTTATATCATTCTCTGTTTTTTATTACACACTTTTTGGTACCTGGATCAGAGTGTGACAACTGGTTCAAAAATTCAGCACATTTTTATAAAGTTTGCCCAAACCACAATGGTCCAAACATTTCAGAAGTTCATTCTTATCTAATAACATAGATTGTTGTAAGGACCTGATGATAGAATTAGGGAACACAGGGGACAAATCACTGTTATCACATAATTTTTTTTTCCAGAAATATCATGTGATAATAAAAGCATCAATTCCTCAAAGTATAATATCAAATTTACATCAAATTTACAGATAACGAGATAACTCACGTTGCATTCACACCTGACGTGTTGCTTTTTTGTTCTTTTGTCACACAACCGCAAAGGGCAGCCCATTCAACTGAATGAGCTGCCCTACATGTGACAAATTCACCAAAGTCACTCATGCACTTTATTTGGCAGTAAACCTCGCATATTTTGCTCACCCACAGCAAGTGGGATTTGCATCTTGCTGTGTTTTTGGAACGTACACAGAAAAATGCACATTTCTACACGCATTCCTGGAACACCAAGGTGTGTTTGTGCAACTTTTCAGGGGGAGTGCAGATGCACTTATAATGCTAGTGATGAGCAAACGTGCTTGAGGTCAAGTTGCAGGCAATTCATCAAACCTATCAAAGATTCCAGAAATTGCAATCTTTGATCTGGCCCCATTGAAATCAATGGAAGGTACATTTTAAAAATAATTTCTGGCACTTTTTAAAGCTAATAGGAAAGAAATTGTGAACCAAAGGACACTGCCATAGGGACCATGTACCAATACAAAAGTATATTTTTTTAAAGTACTATCTAGTGGGGAGGGAGTCCTAATTTTATGTGTTTTCAGGGCAACATGGAAAAACAACCAATCTTTTCAATTACAGGCTTGAGAGGTGCCTTTAAGTTGCATTTTTTAGGCTGTTGTGAATGCAACACCAGCTTTCTTTTACCGCCTCTCACCTGCCGACATTTGTCTATATTGTTCTGGGTCGATGTCATATGACGTCGCCCAGTCTCACCGCGATCAAGCGCTCTGGGACACAGCGTGACCCTGATCTCGGTGGGTCTTTACCCATATAATCGGCTGTGTCCAATTACAGCCAATCACATGTAAACACGGAGGTGCCGGTAATCGGCACACTTCGCCTCACACTGACAGAGTGTGAGCAGAGGCGATCAGTGGCATCTGCTCACAGGGGAGACCTGTACAGATAATCAGGGCACTGATTATCAGTGCCCTGATTATCAGTGCAGCCCCAACAGTGCCCAGCAGTAATGCCAGTCTGTGCCCATCAGTGACACCAATATGTGCCCATCAGTGATGCCAAATTGTGCCCATCAGCGAGGCCATTCTGTGCCCATCAGTGATGCAAGTCAGTGCTGCCTTTCAGTGCCCATCAGTGCCTGCTCTTCAGTGCCACATATCAGTGCTGCCCATCAGTGCCATCTATCATTGCCCATAAGTGCCACCTATCAGTGCCCATCAGTGCAACCTATCAGTGGTGCATATCAGTGCTGCCTATCAGTGCTGCATATTAGTGCCTCCTCATCAGTGCCCATCAATGCCGCCTCACCAGTGCCCATCAGTGCAGCCTTTTTTCAAAGTTTTCTGTCTTTTTTGTTTTTTTTTTTAGAAAAAAAAAAAAAAACCATCGGTGATTAAATACCACCAAAAGTAAGCTCTATTTGTGGGGGAAACATGGTAAAAATGAATTAGGGTGCAGCATTGCATGACCACGTAATTGTAATTCAAAGTGTGACAGCGCTGAAAGCTAAAAATTAGCCTGGGCAGAAATAGGGTGAAAGTGCCCTGTAGGCAAATGGTTAACAGAGCAGCAGCTGGTCACAAAAGATCTAAATTGCACACTTAAAAAAATAGAGCTTAAGTACTCAACTTCAAACAATTTGGTCAGTGTCACAACAGACTTACAAAACAACCTCACATTCCCCCAAACCCTCTCCCATCCCCATATCTGCAATTATTCCCACATTATTCAAAATATAGTCTTCAGGTAAGTGCCCGTTCACACAGGGGCGACTTGCGATCCGACTTGAGTTGCCTCAAGTCACCCCAAGTCGCTTGACATTTGAAATCCCATTGGAATGAATGGGAGCCGTCTTAACCACTTAAGGACCGGAAGGATTTCCAGCTTTAGGACCGGAGCCCTTTTTGCGATTCGGCGCTGCGTTGCTTTAACTGACAATTGCGCGGTCGTGCGACGTTGTACCCAAACGAAATTTGCGTCCTTTTTTTCCCACAAATAGAGCTTTCTTTTGGTGGTATTTGATCCCCTCTGTGTCATTTCTGATCGCCGCTATAAACAAAAGAAGAGCGACAATTTTGCAAAAAAACCCAAATTTCTTACTTTTTCCTAAAATACAAATCCAAAAAAAAATATAAAAAAACATTTTTTTTCACCGTTTTTGGCCGATTTATATTCTTCCTCATATTTGCGATAAAAAATATTGCAATTGGCGTTTATTGATTGGTTTGCGCAAAAGTGGTCGTGTTTACGGGTGATGAGAATTCATTTTTGGGGTTTTTATTTTTTTTTATTTTTTACTAATAATGGCGGCAATCTGCGTTTTTTTGCGGTACTGCGATATTTCAGCGGACATGTCGGACCATTTTGACACTTTTTTGGGACCATTGGCATTTATACAGCGATCAGTGCTATAAAAATGCACTGATTACTGTGTAAATGCCATTGCCAGTGAAGGGGTTAACCTGCAGGGGGCGCTCTAAGGGTTAAGTATGTTCCCTGGGTGTGTTCTAACTGTGGGGGGACTGCCCTAACAGGGGAAGGGAAGTGGTCACAGCCTTCATGTACAGGAAGGCTGTGATCAAAGCCCTTCCCCCTTCACAGAGCGGAGGTCCATGTTTACTTACACGGACCTCCGCTCCTTCGCTCCGGGGGGGCCATCGCGGGTAGCCGGCGGCAATCGAAGCCGCCGCACCCGCTCCCCGGCCCTCCCCGGCCCTCCCCGGACACAGTGAGCGTGCGGGCGCGCCTCCGGCGGTGCGCGCGCGCTCACTATGCTCGATCACGCGGCCGCCGTCGTATGACGGCGATCCGCGTTACAGAGCCACTTTGCCGCCGTCAATTGCCGATTGACGGTCGGCAAGTGGTACACGACTGAAGTCACTCCGACTTCAAGGCGACTTCTGAAAAGGTTCCTGTACTACTTCTAGGCGACTTCTATCCAACTTGTGCCTATAGGATTCAATAGAAGTCGCCTCCAAGTCGGATCCCCATCTACATGGAAGCGACTTTACAGTTAAAAGAATAGCATTTATTTTTAGGCAGCCCCCTCCCTCCCTTCTCTGATTGGTCAAAGTCGCCTGGCAAAAGTCGTGTTGTAAAGTCGCTTGAGGTCCTTGAAGACGCGCTGGAAGTCGCGCTGAAAGTCGCGCTGAAATCGCCTAGCGAAGTCGCGCTGAAGTCGGGTCACCCCTATGTGAATGCAGGCTAAGTATTTGGTAGAATTTGGCTAGTACAGTACACAAGTAATTGAATAATCAGTACATGTGTGCCTTTTTTTTTTTTTTTACATATCTGCAGCCATCAGGTCATTTGTAATAGACTATCCAAATATGTAAGGAATGGGACATTCTATCATAACCTCTGCAAAGAAATAATCTACAAAGTATGGGCTTGGGAGATCCATGTGTACTGAGTCAGTTAAAACGTTTTTACAGATACTGTGGAATTATTTTATGGCTCACTTGCACCAGTTAAAAAAAAGAAATATAGCTGTCTGCTAATGTTAATATAAAATCTCTGAAATAACACACAACATTGTCTGTAGTTTTCATTAAAAATATTGCACCATAGGATTTCAAAGTTTTCCTATTTGTTTGTGAATTTGTATTGTCTGACTAGGGAACGAGATCACCACAGCAACAAAATATGTATATTGTTATGAGAACATCTTGGTTAATTCCATAGGATTTTAATGGATTTCTGCTTGAATGGCGGAGCCTATTATCAAGTGCACCTATTACTTTTTCCAATTCCAAGCAAAGTACAGGTACAAGTAAATCTGTGCATTCAAATTGAATATATTACACTGTATGTGGGCAGGTGTGCCCAATACCCACCTAATATCTGTTATATGCTATATGTGAAGTAGTTCCAGATCCTATGTGAAATCCTTATTGATGAGAGTTTCAGGCTTACATCAGTTAGTGAAGTTTTTAGATTAGCGTTGTCCGTTCTTAAGCTGTAAGCATGTTAAAATCAAGCAAACAGATAACATTATAAATTACAAAAGACTGGAAATGACATAATTGTCATGGTAACAAAGCATAAGCAATATTGCTCTGTCCACGCACAAGAAAGAGGAATACTGAATAACAAAATGTCACAAAACAGTGCATACAGCTGTTGACTAGGATATAAAGCATTCTGTTCTTAAAGGAATAGTATAGTGAATTTTTAGTGAGCAAATATTTTATTATCTTTGCGGTTTATTCTTTTGTATATACAGTAACTCTTTCAAATGTTTGCTTTTCCATTTTTTTTCTATTTTCTTTTGCTAGTGCTTAAAAGTGAAGCTTGCATGACAATGCAAGGTCAGCTTATCCTTTCATATACAACACAAACAGAACACAAATTAAATATATACTTATCTTACAACTCAACACCAAAGTATCATGACATTGTGCTCCTGCACAGTGCTGGAATAACTTTTCATAAGTTTTGGGATCCTCATCCTTTCCAGGATCCAGAGAAAAGACTACATAACATCACTGCTATATATACATACCTATATGCATCTAATGTGGCCTTTCCCAACCTTAACCAAAAGGAAACCCTTGTAATAATTTTCAGGTCTCAGGAAACCCTGGTAAGATTAATCTATTGGTCGTTATTGGGAAAATGCCCCCTACATTGGTGGTGGTCAGTAGGAAGAAAGCTTGCCTAACAGTGGTAGTCAGAATGACACCCTTACAATAATGCATCTAACTCTGCCAAGTGACATTGACCCTGGAACATTGCAGGCACCATGGCATGGGTAAGGTTGCCACATCATCCCTTTAATCCAGGACACATATGGATTACACAGGTTCTGAGGCTTATTGAATGCAGATAAGGCACCAAGTGAGTTAAATTACCACCTTAATCAGCCACAGAACCTGTGTAATTAATATGTGTCCTGGATTAAAGGGATGATGTGGCAACCCTAGGCATGGGAGATCATTTAGCCACAGCTCAAAGAACCCCCAGCCACCTCTGGAGGAAGCTTAGGGTTCCACAAAACCCTGGTTGAGAGTGGCAGATCTAAAGTTTACTTTTTTAATGTATTTAATTAAAAGTTTTAATCCCAGAGGTGGGTAGGAGGCAAGGAAATAAGACCCCCAAGCACTATGTTTTGATTTCTATTTTTTAACCATTTATGGTGGCTGAGTCTCCTTTCCCAGCTGAAGCCTACTACGGGGAAACATGTGGGGTGGAGCAGCTGTCTGAGACGTCATCCTTGCATGAGCAGGCTGGTGTCTACCGCGCTGTTTCTTATTGCATGCTGATTTTTAGAACTTTAATGTAAGTGTTTGCTATTTTTAAATAAAATGTATTGGAATTTACTACATTAAGAAGCATCCCTCTTCCTTTCACATATTTTGAGAGCCCTTGCTACATTGGATTTCATTGGATTTCCTTACAACTGGGGGCATCATTGTGTGAATCTTACCATTGGAGACACCACTATCATCACCTAAAACAATCAGAGCTTCCCTTCAGCAGGATAATGAAGATTGTGAAGAGAGTTTGAGACTAACAAGTGTGTATGATCTCTGCCATAAGATATCTACAAGTCTGGGTAAGAGGCGAATGTACACAGTACAGGCGGTCCCCGGGTTACAAACAAGATAGGGTCTGTAGGTTTGTTCATAAGTCGAATTTGTTTGTAAGTGGGAACAGGTACAGTTTTTAAGTGTAGCTCCAGCCAAAACAACTATTTCTAAGCTTTTTGCATAGCATAGGGAAGGTTTAACACCCCTGTAAGATTTGTTTTGCTGTCTATATTTCTGTTCAGAAAATTATACCTCACTTCCTGTCCCAATGATAATTGAATTTTGAAAATTTTGGGTTGTTGTCAGGGGCGTATCATGAATTCAGTGGGCCCATGTGCAAGATCAAAAGTGGGCCCCCCCAATGTAAAAAAGAAAAAATATGGCGCGCTAGGCGCGCCGCGGCGATCGGTGGGCATGCTTTAGATTGTGCTAAATATTGTGTGTGGCTTAAAGGGGTGCAGTTAATAGTGTCTGCGATGATCACATTGTGCAGAATGCATTAATGTTAAATAGGGAATGTACAGTGGCAAGTGTATGGCGGTGGGTGGTATGTGCAGAAGAGGGGTGCAGAGTGTACAGCGGTGGGTAGTATGTGCAGGGAGAGGAGAGAAGTGTGGAGTGTATGGTGGTGGGTAGTATGTGAGGGGAGAGGAGTGCAGATTGTATGATGGTGGGTAGTATGTGCAGGGAGAGGAGTGTGGAGTGTATGGTAATGGGTAGAATATACAGCAGAGGAGTAAATGAAGGTGGGTATGTGCAGGGAGAGGAGTTTATGGTGGTGGGTAGCATGTGCAGGGAGAGGGGTACGGAGTGTATGGTTCTGGGTAGCAGGTGCAGGGAAAGGAGTGTGGAGTGTATGGAGGTGGGTATTATGTGCAGGAGAGGAGTGCAGAGTGTATGGTGGTGGGTAGTTAGTGCAGGCAGAGGAGTGCAGATGGTAGAAAAGTATATGGTTCTAATTGCTCCAGCACTACAGAGGCCACTGGGCAGTGGCATGCATGGAGCAACGTACGGTGGCTACAGGCACACAGCAGCAGTCCTGGCCTCCCATCATCCTGCCGACACTGCTCTCACCCCTTCCTGCCATCCCAATCTCCCTCCTCAAGTCCCTGCACACCAAGTCCCTTCTGACGTCCTACAAAACTCCCCCCACACATCCGCCTCTCACTAAATACATACAGTGCTGCTACGTTGATACACTGTTGGTCTGGATTCTCCCTCCACCTCTCTCAGAATGAACTCCTGCAGCTGGACTCCCTCCCAGCAGGAACTCGGGCAATGAGCTCCCATCCAGCTAGCACTTGTCAGCGACAACTGGCAGCCCTGCCTCCACCCTGTAGACATCTTTTTACAGGCAGCATTGCAGAGAGGAGAGTCGAGGTTGGTGGTGTTTAAACTTAGCGGCGCTGTATGTACTTAGTCAGTAGTCCACAACTTTTTTGGCACCAAATTTTGCCAAGGACTGGGGAGTGGGGGAGGGGAAGGGGTGTGGGGGATTTGGCAGCGGTTGATTTGTTGGGTGAATGGCTGGGGTTAGCACTTCAATTATCCCGACGCCATGCTCAATATGGTGTCAGGATGATTGAATCACATTATTTATTTATTTTACTACATTTCAATATATAATGAAATAGTTCAACTCACCATAATGCAGAATCAGTGGGAGCCCTGAGCGTGTCACTTATCACTATCGCATGCCACCAGATGTAGCGTGTCACTTGCCATTGTCTCCTGCTACCAGATGCAGCGTGTTACTTGCCATTGTCTCCTGCTACCAGATGCAGCGTGTCACTTGCCATTGTCTCCTGCTACCAGATGCAGCGTGTCACTTGCCATTGTCTCCTGCTACCAGATGCAGCGTGTCACTTGCCATTATCTCCTGCTACTAGATGCAGCTTGTCACTTGCCATTGTCTCCTGCTACCAGATGCAACGTGCCACTTGCCATTGTCTCCTGCCAACAGATGCAGCTTGTCACTTGCCATTGTCTCCTGCTACCAGATGCAGCGTGTCACTTGCCATTGTCTCCTGCTACCAGATGCAGCTTGTCACTTGCCATTGTCTCCTGCTACCAGATGCAGCGTGTCACTTGCCATTGTCTCCTGACACCAGATGCAGCTTGTCATTTGCCATTGTCTCCTGCTACCAGATGCAGCGTGTCACTTGCCATTGTCTCCTGCTACCAGATGCAGCGTGTCACTTGCCATTGTCTTCTGCCACCAGATGCAGTGTGTGACCTGCCATTGTCTCCTGCCACCAGATGCAGTGTGTCACTTGCCATTGTCTCCTGCCACCAGATGCAGCATGTCACCTGCCATTGTTGCCTGCCACCAGATGCAGCATGTCACTTGCCATTGTCGCCTGCCTCCAGATGCAGTTCGTCACTTGCCATTGTTGCCTGCCACCAGATGGAACATGCCACTTGCCATTGTCATCTGCTACCAGATGCAGAGTGCCACTTGCTACCCATAGCCTACCCCCAGATGCAGCATGCCACTTGCTACCCATAGCCTACCCCCAGATGCAGCGTGCCACTTGCTACCCGTAGCCTACCCCCAGATGCAGTGTGCCACTTGCTACCCATAGCCTACCACCAGATACAGCATGCCACTTGCTACCCGTAGCCTACCACCAGATGTAGCGTGCCACTTGCCACATGCCACCATATGCAATTTTGTCTTTGCAGTAAAACCTCTCAATGTATGACTATGCAGCCTCTCCCCAGTGCTACACACTCGGCCAGATCAGCAGGCATTAGATTCTCAAGGAGGGAACCCTGCAAATGGCACATGCACAGTTGACAATAGGGCTCCCCTCCTATGAGAATCTAATGCACCACTGATCTCAAAGGAAGTTACCTGGGTCACAGAATCGGACACAGTGGAAACAAACAGCCTCTCTCCTCCCAGGGGCAGCATCTGACAGGCCACAGACTGGTACTGGTCAGCAGTGCGGGGGTTGGGGAACCCTGCACTTAGTGACAGGTGCAGCTGTAGTGTCTGACATGTCTCATCTATGGGTGCAGTGCATATGTTGCACCCAGGGATGATATTCCTCTGACTCAGCCGGGTTTGCACTTGTGCGATGCGGAAATCAACGCGATTCCAGAGCTGGTTCCCACATCGCATTCTTCCCGCAGGCAATTCACACTGCCCTCTGCGATCCACTGTGGGTGTCATTATAAAGTTAATGACCCCCACAGTTTTGTTCACAGATCGCAGTGCGAACTGTGCACTCACACATGAATCTGATCGCATGAGTGAGAACACCCATGCGATCTGATTCCACTGCGGGAAAAAAAAAAGGTCCCTGCACCTTTTTCCTGTGAATCCAATGTGAGTTCAGCCATTCAACTGTAAGGCCCAACTTACATTGCTCAGAGATCGCATGTGATCAGCACCTGCGGTGCGGGTGCGAATCACATGCAATCTCTGAGATCGCACATATGTGAACCCAGGCTAGGTGGATAGCACATTGGCCTGTATACAAATATTGACCACCACCCCCATTCCCAGTACAGACTACTCTACCCCTAAATTACCCCCAATACAGACTTTTCCCTTCTCTGTCCTGCCTCTCTCTAATCTGAAGAGTGTGCTGTGTGTGACTTCTTAGACCCCCCCCCCTCCTCCCCCTCTGCTACAACACAACCCTCTGTGTCAGTCCACTGCCCCCCACTTGCAGCTTACTATAATGGTGGTCAGTCAGGGAAGAGCCAGCAGGAAGCCATGGATCCCATCCATTCACTGTCCCCCCCTCCCCCTCCTCCTTCTCGGACTGCTGCTGACCTGCTTGTGTGTAATAGGCAGACTGCCATCCGATCTTCCCCTTATCTCCCATTCAGCGGTGCTGCTGCTAAGGCTCACTGCTCACAGATTGAACACAGCAGACAAAGTCTACCTTCACAGACTGCTTTCCAGGTGACAGCTGACAGAGAACCGAAGCTCAGCTAAAGTCTGTGAAGGAAAACTTCTGCTGTGTCCCATCATCACACACAGTGCAGGGGGCACACAGGGAGGAGGGAGCAGCCACACTATACACTGCTGTGTATGCAGCACGGCCCCATCACCCGAGCTCCGCCCCCTGGAGTCTCTGAGATGCCGGGACTATAATCCGAGCATCGGGAAATGCGGCTCTATCTGCCTCCGCCTGAGAGCAGAAAATAAAAAAGTCCATCGATGCTCCCACTTCTTGGGCCCCTCTGATTGAAATCATGGGGCCCAAGAAAATGTTATAGACCAGTTTTGACTTCTCCATGTGGGCAGTGTGTGCCAGGGAGCAGTGGGCCCCCTATCGTGTGGGCCCGTGTTCACTGCACACCCTGAACCCATGGATGAATCGCCACTGGTTGTTGTGGAAACAAGGATTGGTGATAAAGTGTCAGTGGAGACACCATTTTCCCATAATAACTCTTACAGGAGTGAATTTCCCTTCCTAGGGGTAGATTTCCTCCCACTTCCAGTTGTCTCCCTCCGTTTGTAAGTAGGAGTCTTTTGTAAGTCGGATGTTTGTAACTAGGAGACCGCCTGTATATGGACACAGGTTTTCAGGACATTTTTTCACATCAATTTATTTATATATATTTTTAATTTGTTTTGTCTTTTGAGGATTCATTTCTCAGTCACTGATAGGATTGCATTCACGGTTGAAAAATATTATTTCACAAAGATTTTTATATATATTTTTTCTTCCTTTTTTTATTGGTGTTGCATGGACTTATTCATGGACAATTTTTGAATAATATATTTATTTTACAATATTATTTGTGGTTAAAAAATATTGTTTGGGCTATTGATATCTACAATGCATAGTTTTTGAGTTATTTTCACATAAGAATTAGCGTACCTTTATATATATATATATATATATATATATATATTATATATATATATATATATATATATATATATATTGTTGTCTAAGTATTCAGACATAATAAGGTTGCAGCTTTTTTCCCACACTTATTGAATCAGTACTCATATACTGATTGTTTTTCAAAGGTGGAGATCAGCGCAGGGATTTCTATTTTCACTTATTTATGATGGCTGGTCAGGTGAAGTCAGGATGACTTGCATCAAGATAGGACCCTTCCCTGAGCCTTTGTATCTCCAGCTCAGCTGTTGTGCCCCAGGTGGCATCAGTTTAAACCAAAGCTGCTGTGGCTAATAGAGCTTTCCAAACTAAAACCTATTTCAAAACAGTTGATAGAAATGGCTACATACCGCTAATCAGCTGCCATTATGCACCTTGGCTCCTTAACATACCCAAAGGTCAATTTATTAAGGGTTAAAATAAACTGTACTGAATCAAAGGACTGCAAAGAGCAAGCAACGCTTATTGGCAACAGATTTACACAAAAAGGACATCAAGAAAATTTTATCAAACAACTGATTGAAGATGTAGACAAGCTGGACAGACAATTATTGATAGAAAACAGGGAACAAAGGGCGACACATGTAGATAATTTACCAATCATCCTCAACTATAGAGTACAACACAAAAAAATAGAAAAAATATTTAGACACCATTGGCCAATATTAAAGCGGTAGTAAACCCATCCATTTAACAGTTTAAAAACCAGTTACTGTACATTTCCGGCACGTGCCAGAAATGTAACACTCCCGTTTGTTGTGCTCCAAACCAAACTGTCAAACCATCCAATAGCTGATGTCATAGCTGATCACATGTGCAGCATCATGGCAGTTGTAGATTAAACAGAGGCCAAGATGGCAGCTTCCTGGGCTGAAAATGATAGGAGGGTTTACTACCATTTTGACTGCCGATCTAACATCAGAAACAGGTACTCCCTGAACGACCAAGATTTATGTATAGAAGAGCCGCTACCCTGTGAAACAAAATAGCAAGAAGCGCGATAGACCCCCAAAAAGACCAAGCTTCACGTTTTTTTTACAGGGAAAGGCTTCTATCCTTGTAAGCGTTGCTATGCGTGCACTAAAACAGAAAGAAAAAATTGTAAGAAGAAAATTCTCTTCAACAACAACTGGAAAAGAGTACACCATTAGAGACTTCATTACGTGTGGAACAGAAGGGGTAGTTTATGCCCTGGAGTGCCCATGTCAAACTCAGTACATAGGAAGAACCAAGCGCCTGATGTGGAAAAGGATTAGGGAACATGTCCAAAATATATGTAACGGCTATCCAAAACATAGTGTCTCTAGACATTATGTCATCTATCACAATATAGACCCATCTTCTTTAAAATTCTGGGCGATTGAAAAATTCGATCCCCACTGGAGGGGAAGCAACAAAGTCATCACACTCAGGCAACGGGAATCCTTTTGGATTCATGAGATGCAGACCCTCCAGCCCTTAGGACATAACATAGATTTTGATGTCAATTGCTTTATTAGCAACTGTTAATTGGTGGTCCAGTAGAGTATAGGCAGCCTCTTCAGGTCACCTTTTACTCTATAATAAGATTATATAAGAACAGGATAACATTAGTGACATAAACACATGACACTGGTAGAATAGTCCTAGGTCGGCTTACCAATTGATTGGGTGTCTTTATGGAACAATTTGTCTGGTGTACATACCCCATAACAGTAACCAGTTTGCAAAAATGTGAATCTGAGTCACCCAGAAGGCCCCCTTTTTTGAATCAGAAATAGTAGACATTTAAAAAAAAAATGTTCTATAATATTTTTTTCTGCGTTCTTTTCTGTATTTTTTCATACATTATTTTCATATCCCCGTATCCCTATTCACAAAAAAATTGTTTATACACAATATATTTTTATATTTTTAGATCTTATACATCCTAGCTCTATCCATACAGTTCCCTATGTTTTCTACATACCTTGGTAGTTAATTATTGCTCAAAACAGTCCACCCCAATATTGCCTGAAGGGATGGCTACTGAGTAAATTGACATTTGTGTATTGTGGTGTATTGTCAGATATCATACTGTGTCCAGATTGGTGCAGCTATTATATGGTTCAATCACAATATAGTCCACCTACAGGAAACACTCCAACTATCAGCATTCCTTTATTAGTCCACAGTGAAATCCTCTATTCTTGGTCCTTTATTTTGTATTGAAACTAGGACACGACCGTTCCCCCTCCTACTTTAATATGAAGCTGAATTGACTACAAGAAAATGGCCGCTCTGCCTCTATTGCGCATGTGCAGATTGGACGACGGACATTCACTACAGCACATCTGCTAATTACCCCTGAATGCAGGCATCCTGGTTTTGTTAGTGCCCTATATAGGAGCATGGATCCATTCATCCATCTACCTCATTATAACAAAAACTACGCTACTAAAAATGGCCACTAAGCCCCTATCGCGCATGTGTGGACTCCGTGATCGGCGGTGATCACCGCGCATGCGCTAATTACGGTAATTGTTCACAGAAGACAGGGATTTCTTTATTCATATCTATAAATTCCACCCCAAAGCAGCTGTTCGGCTTACGCCTCCAGATGAAGCCACGTTGGATGGTGGCGTAACATGTAGAGGTGAAGCCTGGCGGTGGTATCGTTGATGTACACGTGAGAAGTTGCCTATTCTCCTTGTTTTTATGCTGTTTATTTTTTAATAAAATGTGAGTGGATTTTCAATAGGGTAGTATGGTTTTTACTTGATGGACATACTTCACGATTGGAGCCTTTCTTTTGCATGTCATCTGGGAACCATTGGAGAATGCTTCTAGTCAATTATACTTAAAGGAGACATGTTTATCTGAGTGTGGAGGATCATTTGATATATATGTGTGGCTAGATCCGGGGGGATCGCTTAATGAGGAACCACTGAAGAGTGCGTCCAGCTAATCATCTTTAAAGGAGACACATCTATCTGAGTGTGGAGGATCATTGGATATACATGTCTGGCTAGACCCGGTGGGGTCGCTTAATGAGGTGAGCCTTCGCTTCACCTGGTGGAGGGAGCAAGTGTGATTTGCACTAGCAATATATCTAATAAGTAAGAACTTTCACAGCACAAGAGGGCCACATACTGATTTATATCCTTCGGGGAGTGGACGTTATTAACTGCTGTCTCTTGCACTATTTAGCACAAGCACTTTTTTCAGCATTTTTGTCACTGGCACTTTATGTGGAAATATTTGAACTACAAGAAGACTCAGTTATGTTCCTTTTCATTGCTTTATGCATATATCTTATATATTCTTTATTTATCAATTTACAATTATAGGAAATAAGAGCACTATACTAACTGATTTGATCATCAACCTCTTGGACTTTTTTTTATATGTTAGCAACAATGAAGTGTATATCATTCAGTTAAGCTACATATGGTAGTGGTATATGTATTACATTTTTTTCACTAGATATTTATGGTTTGTATGACACTTTATAGCAGTGCTACCACAATTTCTCCATAAATATCTTCTTTATAATATTTATCTCCTATATACAAGGGTGAGCTCTACACTTTTGGTTTATAATAAATGTGAGCATGCAGACAGATTTGCATCATTATTTAAGCCTCCAAGGGGGCATTTAAATAAAAAAGTTAGCCTAGAGTTGGGCTTTAAATATAGACATTTGTACGTAGAAATCACATTAAACTGGGGTTAATTATTGTGCAGTGCTGGGAATTTATTGTAGTGTTGTGCTGGTAGGTAATTATAGTGCTTTGCTGGTGATTAATTATTGTGCTGTACTGGTGGTTAATTGTTGTGCCATGCTGGTGGTTAATGTTTGTGCTATGCTGGGGGGTAAATTATTATGCACTGCTGAAGTTAATAATTGTGACATGTCTTGGGGGTTGTTGTTTGCCTTGACACATGCTCGGAATTATCATTGCTGACCCTTAAACTTGCTAGGGGTTACTGCCCGTCCTCACACTTGCTGGAGGTTATCATTGCTCATGCCAATTGGGCTTTTTTTACTCTAACAATCACCTCAGTGTACCCAAAGGCCCTATTTTCTTTATAGAATGGGGGAAAGGTGGCACACTAAGCCTTAGACCATGAAGAAACACCCAGTTTTTGACCACCCCTACTGTTGGGTTCAACCACAAGTGATCAGTAGGCTGTGTCTGTGGTGCATTAGCTTCCCCAATTATACTCCCAGCACCAACACAACATCCCCCAAAAAATTGTCTGGAGCTGCCCCTGCCCAGATTTTGTTCTGCCTCTCCAATCTAAGCACTGAACTATAATCTCTAGAATTGATCCAGTTGTGGTGAGATAGATTCATCAGACCAGACAACCTTCTTCTATTGCTCCACGGTCCAGTTCTGATACTCACGTGCCCATTGTAGGCATTTTTGGCATGGACACCCCGACCAGTCAGCAGCTACGCAGTCACATACGCAACACATTGCGATGCACTGTGTGTTCTGAAACCTTTCTAATGGAACAAGTATTAACTTGTTAAGCAATTTGAGCTACAGTAGCTCTTCTATTGGAATGGGATACACTGGCCAACCTTTGCTCCCCACGTGCATCAATGAGCCTTGGTCATGCATAACCCTGCCGCTGGTTTGTGGATTTTCCTTGTGTAGCCGGGTGCTTGGCTAGAGAGAGCAAGCTAGGACATTGAGCTGCAATTGCTCTCTGTCCATCTGGGATCATCATTCTGAATGGGTTAACATAATTGCACCTGTAGCACCCTCTAGTGTGCTAGTATTGTTAGTGTAGAGTTGTTAGTGTAGGTACATTTATTTTAGCTCAGGGCTAAGCCTGAGCTATGAATCTGGATCAGGGTTCAGGGACTCAGGGCTGGATGACTCATCCTAGCAGCCTCTCTGGTGCCTCGCCCTGTTTTCTAGGACATTGGAGAATGTTCTGGACATAGTGGGTGGAGGTTAGGAGGAGCTGCTTTGGAATATTTATGAGGACCTCGGCCAATCCTCAGTAAAGGGCAGGCCACCTCATAAATAGGCATGAGTCATTCCATCAGGGGCAGTTGGGTGGAATATGCTGAGGAGGCTGTCAGTGGCCCTTGAGGGTACCCCCTAGTAGGGGGGGTGACCTCTGTCGGGGGTTTCGGGTACTGGAAGCATCCTGCCAAAACACACAGGGGAAGCCCTTCCTGGAGGCATGGGAGCAGAGAGAGAGGACTGGAGGAGCAGGTCATCACATTTGTGAGCTCTCCTAAGAGTCAGCCGGGTGGGCTGGTGAGTGTCAGTCTGGAGGGCTGTGGGCAGAAGTTAGCCTGGAGGGCTATTGAAAGAGGCAGCTGCAGCCAGGTGGGTTGGCAGTGCCTGAAGAGGTGGCGCTGGGATCAGTAGCCATAGGAGTGATGTAAGCAGTGTGTGCTGGAGAAAGAAGAGGAGCTGTATATAGAGATTGTATATAGGAAGTTGTCCCTGAAGTTGTTGAAGTCAAATGGGAATCCCATAACCTCTCATCCCTAGCCAAGTTATTACCCTCAACAAATAACAAGAAACAAAGTCACACACTGTTCTCTGCCTCAAGAGTGCCTGTGAAAATTCGGTGCGCCTGGCTGTGCAGGGTAGGGGTTCCCAGTTTACTTGCAGCTCCTTAGGGAGTGCCCTGCACACCTACATTCAGCAGGGGGAGCTGGCTAGTTTAAGAAATGTGAATGCCTGCTGCATTGAACTGTGGGAATTGAACTCCAAAAAAAAAGTCATACCATGGCAGTCTATGGACTACTGAACTACAATTCTAAAGGAGAGCCATGTATAAGATGGAGAAAAAGTGATATTTTCCCAGATTGCAGACAGAGCAATATCCTTTCTTGCTGCTAGGAGATCGGAGAGGGCACACAGCTGTTTGTGTGCACACTGCCAGCTACAAACCAGCAGCTGCCTGAGCCAAGAGGCAGTGAGCACTATTTTCCTGAGAGCCGTGGTTCAGAGTTGCCTGAGTACAGAGCCAAGAGGGAGCTGTTTGCTGTGGGACTGGAGCCGCTCTGTGTGAATACAGAAGCAGACCCCCAATACTGAGGCAGCAGGACTAAATAGCTGCATCGCTGGGACTAGTGAGAGGGCATTACTGACATTAATCTGTTGCTGCAAGCAGAGACTGAGCACATAGGGATTGGACATTTTACAAACAGCTTTTACCACTGCATACAGACTTTATTGGGACTGTACTTATGTGCAGCACCACAAGGACTGGGTTCCAATGCTAGCCAGCTTAAGAACTAGGGCAAAGGACTGTCTTCTCAGATAGCTGCTCTACAGTTACTTCATGCACTAGTGTGAAAGTGAGTGTATTGCGCTTAGGATTGGAGTTGCTCGGCTGCTGCCCTCCAGAATTCCCTCCCGTGGGTGGGATTAATGCAGTATTTGTTATGTTTGGGTATGGCGCTGCCTGAGCTTTGGGTATAAAGTAGATAAAAAATAATATATATCAGTGCAATGCGTTAGTATGATGTGCTAGTTCCACAGTGTGCCTCTAGTGTGGGCAGTGTTTTTTCCGTGCTTGCGTGTAAAGTGCGAGCATGCTTTTGTGGTAATGTGTATGTTCTATAGGTAGTGCTTCAGATTAACGTGTTGAAATTCCTCATTTATATGGGTTAACGTATATTGCAAAAGACCCCAAATGATAATTCATATAAATAAACCACAGATCCTAGTGTAAATCATTAAAAAACTTCAAAAAACATATTAATAAATGAACATAAAATATTTAAATGTGCAAAGTCTGAGTAATGTGCTAGTGTGCATGTGCTAGTATTCCCAGAAGGTCAGAGTCAATTGTGTTCATAGTCCAGATGAAAAATTCACAGTTGCAAAATCCTTTTGTTATGTGTGATATAAATTGTTAGTCAGAGTTTTCCAATCCTTATCCAGATCCTTAGCAAGTATCAGCTTATAACCAGTTCTATATACAATTAAAGTGCAGAGTGCTCAAAAGTGACAGTCCATTAGTCTTCTATGTTTGGAAACCTTGATATGGGAGAAAGGATGTGATTCACGCGTGCTCCCCCAATGTTCCCCTCCTTACCAGAGGGCACTACCCCTGCAGGGGTCGGGTGCCTATCTTTGTCTTTAATCCTGCGTTATTCCTGGTGGTAACAGCTCCATCCGTGCGTGTCAAGGAGAAAAATAGAGAGGGGATTCCATAGTGTAGTAGTCAAAATACGAAATTTTATTCAAAAAACAGGAACAAGTCCACTTTCCAATTATTTAAAAATGACATAAAATCCGAACCTCATGGTAAGTATGATGTAAAAACAAGGCTCGTGGTGGGTATGTAAAAAGAGGGGACTCGGTCCTAACCATTCACCCTCCTGGTGCCGGCGTGCACACACTCACTAGGAGGAAGCCCCTCCGGCTTCCTGCAGTGTGGAAAACAATCGGTTTCAGCACGCTATCCCGGGACCGGAAGTGACGTATGGACCAATGGTTGCTCGGCTTGGTGGTCAACTGACGCGTTTCGTCGTAGGACGTTTTCAAAGGTGTGCCTAGCTGAGCTATGAAGTGACTTATATCTAAAAGCCCGTGGGCGGGATCTTTCCTAATTATGTGTTTGACTGATTTCATTGTTTATGCAGGCTGGAACTCCCCCTCCCGCATGAATCAATGCAATCTGCAATGGAGAGAGGATGAATATTTGTTGGAGTGAGCCTGATAGTATCCAATTCTAAAAAGACGTGAATGTGATGAAAGATTAAAACTTCCTGTTTCTAAAACTTGATGTGTTTTACAATATACATATTTTATTGCGGTAAAGAGTTTTTATGTACTCAGGGCATACCGTGAAGCAAAGACAGCTGGTAGGTTCACCAAATGTGGAAAGGGGTGCAGGGTACTTCCATAAGACTAAAATATAGACCATAGATGATGCTGGTCTTACAATTCATGTCTGCGAAAAGGGCTGGGGGAAGCATAGTAAACTGGTAGTGTAAAAGTTCAAAATCCCATTCTGGAGATTAACCCTTGGTGTGGGTGTGAGCCATGAGTGCATTTGTACATATCATAGGGCAGCATACCAATCAGATGATAAAATAAAATAATAAAAAAAATCTGAACCTATGATACATACCGACTTCCTATTTAAAAGTTAATTAGGTGTATTTCTAGGTGATTTTATGATTTTTTATGAATTTTTTAGGGAACTTTGTATGGCATATTTTATGGATATTGCGTAATGATTTTTATCGGTGTATAGAGACATATATACTTTTTTTTTTATCTTCTGATTGGTATGCTGCCCTATGATATGTACAAATGCACTCATGGCTCACACCCACACCAAGGGTTAATCTCCAGAATGGGATTTCAAACTTTTACACTACCAGTTTACTATGCTTCCCCCAGCCCTTTTCGCAGACATGAATTGTAAGACCAGCATCATCTATGGTCTATATTTTAGTCTTATGGAAGTACCCTGCACCCCTTTCCACATTTGGTGAACCTCCCAGCTGTCTATGCTTCACGGTATGCCCTGAGTACATAAACACTCTTTACCGCAATAAAATATGTATATTGTAAAACACGTCAAGTTTTAGAAACAGGAAGTTTTAATCTTTCATCACATTCACGTCTTTTTAGAATTGGATACTATCAGGCTCACTCCAACAAATATTCATCCTCTCTCCATTGCAGATTGCATTAATTCATGCGGGAGGGGGAGTTCCAGCCTGCATAAACAATGAAATCAGTCAAACACATGATTAGGAAAGATCCCGCCCACGGGCTTTTAGATATAAGTCACTTCATAGCTCAGCTAGGCACACCTTTGAAAACGTCCTACGACGAAACGCGTCAGTTGACCACCAAGCCGAGCAACCATTGGTCCATATGTCACTTCCGGTCCCGGGATAGCGTGCTGAAACCGATTGTTTTCCACACTGCAGGAAGCCGGAGGGGCTTCCTCCCAGTGAGTGTGTGCACGCCGGCACCAGGAGGGTGAATGGTTAGGACCGAGTCCCCTCTTTTTACATACCCACCACAAGCCTTGTTTTTACATCATACTTGCCACGAGGTTCGGATTTTATGTCATTTTTAAATAATTGGAAAGTGGACTTGTTCCCGTTTTTTGAATAAAATTTCGTATTTTGACTACTACACTATGGAATCCCCTCTCTATTTTTCTCCTTGACACGCACGGATGGAGCTGTTACTACCAGGAATAACCCAGGTTTAAAGACAAAGATAGGCACCCGACCCCTGCAGGGGTAGTGCCCTCTGGTAAGGAGGGGAACATTGGGGGAGCACGCGTGAATCACATCCTTTCTCCCATATCAAGGGTTCCAAACATAGAAGACTAATGGACTGTCACTTTTGAGCACTCTGCACTTTAATTGTATATAGAACTGGTTATAAGCTGATACTTCCTAAGGATCTGGATAAGGATTGGAAAACTCTGACTAACAATTTATATCACACATAACAAAAGGATTTTGCAACTGTGAATTTTTCATCTGGACTATGAACACAATTGACTCTGACCTTCTGGGAATACTAGCACATGCACACTAGCACATTACTCGGACTTTGCACATTTAAATATTTTATGTTTATTTATTAATATGTTTTTTGAAGTTTTTTAATGATTTACGCTAGGATCTGTGGTTTATTTATATGAATTATCATTTGGGGTCTTTTGCAATATAAGTTAACCCATATAAATGAGGAATTTCAACACGTTAATCTGAAGCACTACCTATAGAACATACACATTACCACAAAAGCACACTCGCACTTTACACACAAGCACGGAAAAAACACTGCCCACACTGTGGAACTAGCACATCATACTAATGCATTGCACTGATATATATCATTTTTATCTACTTTATACCCAAAGATCAGGCAGCGCCATACCCAAACATAACAAATACTTCATGCACTGTCTATAGACAGGGTACCTCTGCAGTAAGGTCTGGGTCTTAGCATAATGATTCATATAGAGTGCCCGCCAGCAGTATAATATACTGGTTGCAAGAGAGCTATTACATCACTAACTATCATCACTGTTAATGTTTAGAGTTGAGCGAGCCCGTGGATGTTCGGGTTCGGTGGGTTCAGCCGAACTTCGGAAAAAAGTCCAGGTTCGGTACCGAACTTGACCCGAACTTTACCCCGAACCCCATTGAATTCAATGGGGACCCGAACTTTTCGGCACAAAAATGACTGTAAAAGAGTCCTGGAAAGTGCTAGAGGGCTGCAAAATGATTTTAGAACAATAATCTGTCCCTTACAGCAACAGCAGGAACCTAACCCTATAGAACTAAGAGATGATTTTAGAACAATAATCTGTCCCTCTAAGCAGTAGACTCTACCTAGTCCAGTCAGATTTTTCTGTAATGCAGGATGAGATCTGCAATCTGTCCCTAAAAGCAGTAGTAGTAGTAATCTCTACCTATCTATCTGCAATCTGTGCCTAAAAGCAGTAGTAGTTGTAATCTCTACCTATCTATTTATCTACAATCTGTCCCTCACAGCACCAGCAGCATCCTCTCCCTACACTACCCAGAGAGCATGTGACATGCAGCACTGTGATTCCAGCCTCATATAGAGGCTGGGTCACATGATGCACTGGCCAATCACAGCCATGCCATTAGTAGGCATGGCTCTGATGGCTTCTAGGGAAAACCAGTGAAACGCTTGTTGATTGGCTGCCCTGCAGCTATTCAACATGCGTGATTAAATACCCGAACCCAGAACTCGAACCCAATCTTTTTTTCAAATGTCTGGGTTCGGGTCTGGGTCACGGACACCCCAAAGTTCGGTACGAACCCGGACTTTACAGTTCTGGTTCGCTCAACTCTATTAATGTAATCTGTGCCATTGTTTAATGCTGACCTACAGATTGTCAGGTATAGATTAATATAACCATATAGGTCTTTAATCTAAACTGCTACAATTTAATAACTTCTTTGTCTGGAGAATAGTGTTTGAATCATACTCTTGTTTCAATATGTATAGTATATTTTGTCATTTACTTTAATTCATTACTATATAATGCATTTATTCATTCCTAACCAGTCTGGTGTTTACTTTCTAATACTGAACCAAAGTTGTGAACATGGTATGTATGTGTGCTGTCAACAGTATTGCAGTATTTATTTGCTTAACCTGATGTCAGAGGGGCCGAAGTTGTTCACAGAGTTGAGGCAAAAGAACAGAGAACCCAGTCAAACAGAGCTCTTGCAGGACCTACTTTTTCTAGGTACTGACCACTGAAGGCTGGGAACATCCCACAACAGTTTGGGGGATGCTCTGACTGATTCGTCTAGCCATTACAATTTGTCTCTTGTCAAAGTCACTCAATCTCTTATGCTTGCCCATTTATTCTGCATTCTACAAATCAACTATAGGGACAGGTTCTCTTGCTGCCTAATATATCCCATTCACTTTCAGATGCCATTGTAACAAGATAATTAGTGTTATCCATGTAGCGTCCGCTGGTAAGTGGGAGCTAGTGTGGATAGATCTTTTGACAAGCGAGGAAAATTTAGTCAGGCCTGACTGGTGTGCAGGCCTGATTATTTGTTTGTTTTTTTTTGGTTTCTGGGCTGGGAGTAGCTCAGGGAGGATTGAGTGATTCACAGATGAGGTCACAAGATATCCCACTTCTTTCTAGAAACTGGAGGAAGGTTTCTGGACAGAGAGCTGGGAGGGAAATGTAGCCATCTGGAGTATTCTGAGGAGCCCTGACCAATCCCCAATATGGATTGGCAGGGGGGGCAGGCCTCCTTAAATACTTAAGGGTCAGACCAATCGGGGAGGAGTTTTGGGTGGAAGAGCTCGAGCTGAGATCTAGCTGAGGTTGCTGAGGCCTCACCCGTGAGGGAGCCCCCAGTGTGGGGGGGGGTGACCTTGAGTCCTGGGCTCGGGTGCAGCCAGGAGAAGAGGAAAGAGATCCTGGAGCAGCACAGGGGAGCAGGAGAACAAAAGACAGCGCTACTGGAGAGTTTCAGTCAGGAGTCCACTGGGTGGTCGGTGAGTGACACACACCCTGGGAAGCTGTAGAAGCATGCCGGAGCGGATTGGGGTGAGAGACAATCTGGGAAGGATGCAGAAGTCAGTAAGGGCCTGTGGTGTCATGGCGGCAGTGGAGAAGGCCAACGCAATTGAGCGACTGACATGGCCTGGAGTAAGGGGATGGGCTTGGAGTAGCAGTCCATTGGGCTGGCTAGCACATCAGTATACCTACACACTAGGGGATCAACTGTCCCTTCCTGTAACGGGTAGTTTTGAGGTTCTGCATGCAGCATGGCAGGCCTCCCCATGTGCTAGTCAGGCTGGAAGAATGGAGAAGGCCTAGTAAATATCCTTCTGGGCCTGGAACAAGTAATGTGTAGGAGAGAGGAACCGGAGTATAGAGAAGAGCAAAAAATGGAAGTCAAGCGCTGACACAATAATGGAAAAAAAAGGTAAAGAAGAGAAGAAATTGCAATCTTTCACAAATACAGTCCAATAAATCCTTCAATAATCGTCCATTTGGGGAAATCCAATAAACAATGTGCATCAACATAGGTTCCAACTTCTTCTATAGGAAAATTTGAAAATAGATGGCCACTCACCAGATGGTTTGACCTCCTTTTTACGGGAAGGTCAAAATGCGCCTCTGGAACCACTGTTCCTATAAAGGGAGGTGAATTTTTCCTCTTCTCTCTCTGGTTCTCATTCCGCTATTGAAGAAAAAAGGATGCCGCTTTGCATGCATCTTCTGCAAGAAAGCACACGAAGGCCTGCAACCGTACATTTGCGATATGCTGTATGCCTGTCAAGCTGTGCGATATAAGCTTTGTTGTCGACAAACGGCGTGTCCGAGTGCTCGATGTGCAACCAGTTGGATCACGGTCCAATCCGTGTACCTTTACACTCACATTTGAAAATTTGACAAAAATGGTGATTAAACGTTATTTATGATGTGTTACTAGGAAAGTAGACACAGGGACCACCTCAGGAAAAAAGAAGTTATCGCCTTACTCTTGGTCTCTCTCTTCTCCTTTTTAAGTGGAGGGAAATATCCTT
>BLSH010551600.1:137517-161319 GCA_018402905.1 Glandirana rugosa | reverse complement strand
GTTGTGATAGCGGCTGGGGTCGGGGGGAGGAGGTGTTACAGAGACACAGGCAGGGAGGGGGAGAAATGAGAGCTCAGAGCAGGGCTGCGGACATCACAGACAACAGTTGCCAGGGCTCAAAAGCTCTGGTTTTCGTTGTCTGTGCAGAGAGGGAGATACAGGAAGTGGAGGTTCAGGGTTTTTTTTTCACAGTTTAGAGGGGGGGGGGCAGATTACATAGCACAAGCACTGTGCTGTTTAATCTGCTTTAACCGCTTGCCGACCACCGATCGGCATCTGACGGCGACAGAATGGCTCTCCTGCGCAAAACCCCGTCATATGACGGCGGCTTCCAGATTGCGCACTGTGAGCGCGCGCACGCCGCCGGAGGTGCGCCCGCACGCTCACTGTGTCCGGGGAGGGCCAGGGAGCGGGTGCGGTGGAGTCGATCTCCGCCAGCTACCCGCGATGCCCCCCCCCCCCGGAGTGAAAGGACGGAGGTCCGTGTAAGTAAACACGGACCTCCGTTCTGTGAGGGGGGAAGGCTGTGATCACAGCCTTCCTCTACATGGAAGCTGTGATCACTTCCCTTCCCCAGTCAGGGCAGCCCAAATGCAGTTAGAAAACGCCCAGGGAACACAGTTAACCCTTAGAGTGCCCCCTGCAGGTTAACCCCTTCACTGCCAATGGCATTTACACAGTAATCAGTGCATTTTTATAGCACTGATCGCTGTATAAATGCCAATGGTCCCAAAAAAGTGTCAAAATGTTCCGACATGTCCGTTGAAATATCGCAGTACTGCTAAAAATCGCAGATCACCGCCATTACTAGTAAAAAATTAAAAAAAATAAAAACCCCAGAAATTAATTCTCATCATCCGTAGACGCGGCAACTTTTGCGCAAACCAATCAATAAACGCCGATTGCGATTTTTTTAATCACAAATATGAGGAAGAATATAAAATCGGCCAAAACCGGTGAAAAAAAATGTTTTTTTGTATATTTTTTTTGGATTTGTATTTTAGCTAAAAGTAAGAAATGTGGGTTTTTTTGCAAAATTGTCGCTCTTCTTTTGTTTATAGCGGCGATCAGAAATGACGCAGCGGTGATAAAATACCACCAAAAGAAAGCTCTATTTGTGGGGAAAAGAGGACGCAAATTTCGTTTGGGTACAGCTCCGCACGA
Source organism: Glandirana rugosa (assembly GCA_018402905.1). Lineage (NCBI taxonomy): Eukaryota > Metazoa > Chordata > Amphibia > Anura > Ranidae > Glandirana > Glandirana rugosa. Next base: position 160,155 of record BLSH010551600.1, on the reverse strand, counting down.
CCGCGCAATTTTCAGTTAAAGTGACGAAGTGCCGAATCGCAAAAAGGGCTCTGGTCAGGAAGGGGGCAAATCCTTCCGGGGCTGAAGTGGTTAAGGGACCAGGATCTGTATTTTTATTTTTTTGGGTTAACAAACACTTTAAGGATTGGTAGGCTGCACTGAATTCCATTTTTGTTTTTGGATTATTACCACTTTGAAATACAATAGTGCCATGTATAATTGGATGTCAGAGAACATCCAACTGGTCCACTTAGCCTCACTGTTTCTCTTCATATCCAGCCATCGCCATCTGCCTAATTCATTTTATATTCATATTTTGCTTTCTCTTGTGTTTTTGTATTCTATAATGTCTTTACATTTGCCAAATAATTGTTTCAAGGATTTTCTTTTTCTTTTTGTACTGCATGAACTTAAATAAATCTGTTAGTAAATTATTAAATAAATGGATAATACTTAAGACACTCCTCTATTTTTGGCTTGCTAAAATGCCAGGCAATCCTTTTGAAGGATGAAGGAAATGGTTTCTTCTATTTCACAGACACTCTGGATCTTTGCTCTTATACAGTCAGGTCCATAAATATTGGGACATCGACACAATTCTAATCTTTTTGGCTCTATACACCACCACAATGGATTTGAAATGAAACAAACAAGATGTGCTTCAACTGCAGACTTTCAGCTTTAATTTGAGGGTATTTACATCCAAATCAGGTGAACGGTGTAGGAATTACAACAGTTTATGTGCCTCCCACTTTTTAAGGGACCAAAAGTAATGGGACAGATTAACAATCATAATCAAACTTTCACTTTTTAATACTTGGTTGCAAATCCTTTGCAGTCAATTACAGCCTGAAGTCTGGAATGCATAGACATCACCAGATGCTGGGTTTCATCCCTGGTGATGCTCTGCCAGGCCTCTACTGCAACTACTTCAGTTCCTGCTTGTTCTTGGGGCATTTTCCCTTCAGTTTTGTCTTCAGCAAATGAAATGCATGCTCAATTGGATTCAGGTCAGGCATAACATTCCACTTCTTTCCCTTAAAAAACTCATTGGTTGGCAGATGTGCGCATGCGCGGGTCCCCTAGCATGGCTGCTTGAGCCGGGAGCTCCGCACTACCATTCGCCATCGGAGCCCGCCCTGACACCACAGCCCAGCAGTTTGCACCCAGAACAGGGAGTCCAGTTCCTCAGGCAAGGCTGCATCCCCCCTGCATGTCAGCACCGGCCGCAAAGAAGGACCTGAGCCTGCTTTTCGTCGCGGCTTCATCTCGGGGGTGTACCAAGAAGGCCGCCGCTCCGGCCGCAGCTACAGGAGGCATGGAAGGCCTACGATCAGAGAGCCCTGGCTGCTCAATACGCCTGGATTCCAGGCAAGTGCTATCGCCTGCTTTGCTGACTTACACCCCAGGGGCACAGGGAGGCATCTTACAGCACGCCACGCCATCCCCCTCCTCCACAGAATCACTACTAGGCCGCATCCAGGGGGAACTTTCCTCTTCTCAACTGGGGCCTACCAGTCCTGCTCTAGCATCACCCAGCCCCCCCCAGCCCTAGCATTTCTTTACAAGTGGAAGATCTCTACCATAAATTCTCTTCTCTTCTAGAAAGGGGACTAGCAAATACAGCTGCCACTATAACAGGAGAGATCGGATTTACAAATGCTGGGGGTCAGGATTGAAGCAATTGAGGATAAGCTAAACTCAACTGTGGCAATATCTAACCAGAATTCAGATCTTATCGGCTCCTTACAGGATCAATTCGATACGGCCATCTCGAGAATCGACGACCTAGAAAATAGGTCTAGACGATATCATTTCAGAGTGAGATGCCTACCGGAGGAGATCAAGGACATCCCTGATGCTATACAAAATTTGATCACCAACTTACTGCCGGACACTCCTAAACACCGTTTAGAACTGGACAGGGCTCACAGAGCTCTAGGACCCCTCCGGAAAGAGGGACATAATTGTCAAGCCCCATTTTTACGCTATAAAAGAAGGGGTCATGAGACAGTCCAGAACCACTGCCAAAATTCTCTGCAAAGGGCACCCTGTTCAAATTTTTGCCGATCTGGCACCATCTACAATACAGAAAAGGAGAGCATTGAAACCCCTTCTGGCAGTGTTAACGGAGAAGGAAATTAAGTATAAGTGGTCCTTTCCATTTGCTGTTAAATTTCCCCTCAAAGGTCGGGAGTATGCCTTCTCTTCTCTACAAGAGGGGGAGAGACTTTTCCTCCATCTGAAACTGATATCCCAGGAATCCGATATGGACACCTCCAATAACACCAGCTCATCCAAGAGACAGTCTCCCACCAGCCCCAGGATGAAGGCCAAGTCAAAGCGAGCGAAAGAAAATGGCCCCCCATGACTTGGGACCCAGGCTAGAAATATTTGGCTTCTAATTTGTAGGACTACAGCTCTGGGAAAACGTTCTCTCCCCGGACTTCCCGTTCTGTTTTTGGTCTTTCTACAACTTGTTCCCCCTTTTTTTTAGGGCCTTCACTGATTTATGTCCCCCTTTAGTCTCTAGTGAGAGCCTTGGACTCATGATCTTTTTAATGCAGGCCTGAAGGACCATGGTTCAGTTAACATTTACTTGCTATTCATGCTGTTTGAATGTTTTGAGTTAAAGGCTCATACCATAGAGTCAAAGTTAGGGGTGAAGTGCACTAAAGGTTCTCCCATACTTTTCAGGTTTACCTTTTCTATCCTTTTTGGACCTACCTCCACATGGGGGGTCCCCTCCTGGGGAGGCTCCCCCCCAATCATGGGGGGGAGGGGAGGCCTCCACAGGTCGGGATCAGAGGGGGTGGCAATTGATCCTCCCCAGGTAGGAGGTAACCAAGGCTTGTGGTCAGTTCTAAGACCTTATATAAGATAGGACTATATGTTACCATATTTTATTATTGTTCATGATCATTTTTTCACAGGGCTCCATGGCGGGGGGTGGTCCCCCTGCGCCTCCGCCTATCTCTCTGACCTCTCGAGGTAGTTCAGAGATGGGCTGTCTGGCGGTACTAGCCAGACTTTTTGGTCTCTACCAAATGGTGTCCAAGGGGCTCTATTTTTTCTCCCCCCTTGGTCGCAAATCCCTTAGTTGGAGAAAATGGCCCTTTTCAGGGCTACTTAACTGTCGAGTTTGGTTCAAAATGTTTAATCCCCCCCTTATTTCCTTCTTTCTTTCTAGAGTGGATGCTGATCAGTGCTCTGTTCTCAGGACGCGCTCTGGTTCCCCGAATAACGGGAACATCCAGGGAAGGGTGAGTGACCTTACTAACATAAGCACCCACTGCACCAAGAATGATGGCTGACCTCCTACAAATCCCTGTTAGGGTCGCCACCCACAATGTTCAGGGACTTAACTCCCCCATAAAACGCAAAAAGATTTGCGACCACCATAAATCCCTGAAATGAGATATCCTAATGCTCCAGGAAACTCATTTTCCAGCCCAATACAACCCTAAGTTTCTCCACCCCTATTTTCTGCGCTTTTTCTTAGCTAACGCTGAATCTAAAACCAAAGGAGTAGCTATTTTATTCTCCAAAAACTGCAACTTCACTTGGCTCTCAGATGTTAGGGACCCAGAGGGCAGGTATATTCTAGTAAAGGGTATTATTGATGGGCAAATCATTTCACTTATTTCGTACTACGTCCCCAACAAGGGTCAGCTGAAGTTCTTTCAGAAAATGTTAGCAACCCTTTTCCCCTTGTTGGAGGGTACAATAATATTTGGAGGCGACTCTAATGTGGCCTTCGACCAATCTTTAGATAAAACAAGACCCCTAGGCAACCAACTTTTGCGCCCAACCAGAGTCAGTTTACGAATAGCCAAACTCCTCCATTCATATAACTTAATTGATGTCTGGCGGGATAAGCATCCCTCTAGTAGGGATTTTACTAATTTCTCCAGCCCTCACAATTCATATTCTAGAATTGACCACCTTTTAACTCCCTCCTATACCTTACCTTCCATATCAGACTCCTACATTCAAGATACAGCCTTATCGGACCATTCTCTAGTGTCGCTGTCTATGCGCATCCAGTCCAGAATGTTTCATAAACTGCACTGGAGACTTAATGAGTCGTTACTGACCGACCCAGTAAATGCCACTGAAATCGATAAAAGTCTCCAAGAATACTTCTCCACTAACATGACAGGGGATATCTCTGTAGAATCAGTTTGGGCGGCTCATAAAGCCTTTATTAGGGGTAAATTTATTCAGATGGCATCCAGGATCAAAAAAGAGAGAGGATTTTCCTTGAAGAAGCTAGAGGAGTCTTTCACGGCAATTAAAGCAGAACACAAGGCGCACCCCTCACAGTCACTTTTAGATAAACTAGATAGGGTGAAGTTAGAGCTTAATCTTGCACTCACAACGAAAGCAGAGAAGGCCATTCGCTAATCTAAAATCAAATTCTATACTCAGGGTAATAAAATGGGTTCCTTACTGGAAAGGAAGCTTACCCCCCGTGTAAGGCATCTATCTATGCCCAAAATTAGGGCGGACGGTAACCCCCCTTCCTCCAACCCCAATATAGTTATTGGGGCCTTTCAAAAATTTTATGAGAACCTATACAGCCCCGGGACGGACGAGAATGCAGAAAACATAGCCCGGTTCCTTGGTGACATACCACTGCCCCTTCTCTCAGACCAACACAGAGATATAATGGATGAAGTCATCTCCGAGGAGGAGGTAATGGGGGTCATCAAGGACCTCAAACAGGGCTCAGCCCCTGGACCCGATGGCCTTCCAGGCCCCTACTACAAAACATTCGCTAAAACACTGGCTCCTCATATGGCAAAATTTTTTAATTCCAAAATGAAAGGGGACCCTGTCGAGACGCACTTAAACACTGCATACATCACCGTGATCAATAAAACCTGAGAAAAACCCAGAAGACATAGACAATTACCGTCCTATCTCATAAATAACGACCTGAAAATTCTGAATAAAATAATGGGGAACCGTCTAGCATCATTCATTGGTCTATACATATACAAAGACCAGGTGGGATTCATACCAGGTCGACAGGGTCCCGACCAAGTTAGAAGGGCAATCAATATAGTTTCCATACTTCAATCCAATTGGACAGGAGGGCCAGTTCAGAAGGGGATGTTGCTCTCCCTGGACCTATGTAAGGGGTTTGACTCAGTTTCATGGACTTATCTGTTTTCCCTTTTGAAGCATTGGGGATTTGGTGAGAGGTTCCTAGGCCTTATCAGAGCACTATACTCCTTCCCATAAGCTATGATTAAATTGCAAGGATTCTACTCCAAATCCTTTCCAATTAAAACAGGCACTAGGCAGGGCTGCCCATTATCCCCGTTACTATTTGCTATTGCGATAGAGACTCTTGCCATAGCCATTAGAGAAAATCAATACATCAAAGGGGTGCAATGCGGACAGCAGGAACACAAATGTGGATTATTTGCTGATGATCTACTAGTTTTCATAACTTCCCCGATGTCCTCTCTCCCCATCTTATGCCAGCTCCTTAAAAATTTCTCAGATATTTCGGGGCTCTGGGTTAATTACACTAAATCCCAAGCCCTGAATGTCTCTCTACCTCCTGAGATAATTGCTAATCTTAAGACGGATTTCAAGTTTAGGTGGAGCGTCACCTCAATTAAATACTTGGGGATCAACCTCACGTCTAAATATGAAACCCTTTATGGTAGTAACTATCCTCCGATGTTCCGCAAGCTCGAGGATGATCTCAAGCTTTGGTCTAAGCAGGATATCTCATGGCTGGGGAGAATTAACTCAGTGAAAATGACCCTACTGCCTAGACTCCTCTACCTTTTTCACTCTCTACCCGTCCCAATCCGGAAGGATCACCTTTCCTCATTTCAAAGTAGAATCCTTAAATTCATCTGGGGGAACTCAGGGTATAGGATCCCCCAACATACCCTATTTCATCATAGACGGAGGGGAGGACTAGATCTACCCCATCTAGTGAAATATTTTCAAGCCGCCAGGCTGGCACAATTGTCTTCTATTTACTCTAGACAGGAGAAGCAGGACTGGGTGCGGATAGAGAGGCAGGCCACCCCGCGGCACACACTAGATTTTCTCTTATGGTGTCCCTCTAAAGATAGACCTCCAATTTTGGCCCCTACACTCTCTAATGAGCTGGCCCTGTGGGATAAAATCAGACATCTCCCGTCCTTAGTGTCCTCAGTCAAACCATTAGCGCACCTCTTTCATAACCCAGATTTCCCCCCAGGTTTAAATATTAAAGCCTTTCAATGGTGGCTAAACAAGGGGCTGTTCCGCATAGGGCACTTCTTCACGGCTTCCGGCCCGATCACTCTTAAATACTGTGTAAACAAATTGGAGCTCCCTGACTCTGAGAAATTTAGATTTAACCAAATATCCAATTTTCTTCACAAAATTTGGAGAGATAAACCATCCCCCCCTAATTTTACTGATTATGAACGTTGGTGTGGTCAGCCATCATTGCAGAAGGGTGGTATCTCAGTCATATACGAAGCACTCACTCTTCCCGTTAAGAAATCAGCCTTTATGAATAACTGGGAATCAGACTTTCAGTTTGATTGGGACCTTGATAGATGGCAGGCCGCTTTCTTCAAATCTTACAAGGGCATCCTGAACACCACTATATCTGAAGCTAGTTTAAAAGTAATGATGAGATGGTACCTCACGCCAGCTAGACTGACTAAATTCTATCCAACGGTTGATCCTCTATGCTTCAGGGGTTGTCTTCTTAAGGGCACCATGGCCCATGTTTGGTGGGAGTGCCTAAGAATACGGTCTTTCTGGTCCAAAATATTCCGTCTTATTCAAAAGGTAACAGGATGCAAACTACCAAGGTCCCCTACTATCGCCCTTTTAAATTAATATATCCCCAATACTACAAAAACTATCAGGAAATAAATTAATTTCATATTACTGGGAGCCAATATTACAATAGCAAGGGTGTGGAAACAAGTGTGGGTTTCTTTAAAAGCAGCTATTCGAAAAATCTCCTGGTTAATGACACAAGAGAGGTTAGCTAGCATCTTAACAGATAACCTGCACAAATTTGAGCTGATCTGGGAACCATGGGCGACCTTTGTTGGAGTCTCTCTAACTCCTGGCATTCCAGGGCCTCAAGCTCTCTGAGCTAATGATAGTCAGTATCTATCTCGCTATACCCACTCTCTCCACAGCTATCCTCCCCTTTTCTTGTCCTTTCCTTATTTCTCTCCTTTTCTTTATCTTCCTCATTGTGCCAACTGCTACCACTTTGTTCCAGAGGGCGGTAGGGAACGCAAGCATTTGACAGGAGGTTAAAGCATTCATTTCGGTTCTTATTACGACTCAGCAGAAACAACTTTAGGATTTGATTAGGGTTTGTGTTCCTTTGAAGCGGCGCTCTGGGGGGGGGTCCCCATCTCTCTGCACAGCTAGTTGCCATCGGGGGTGCCGGGGGTCTGGGGATCTCTCTCTGGTTTTCTCCTGTCCAGATGTGCTTAAAAGTGAATTTAATGAGGGTTGCCATACCTATAAGACATAAACTGGAGGGCACCAATTTAGTTACATGGTTTCTGCTGATGGTTGACTTTGCCAACATCTTATATTCATGAGCATTTCTATATGGCTTCTGTGACTCTCACGACTTGATGCTCTCTCTGTTAGTCTGTTAGATTTTCTATGCTTTATCACGTGTGTTCTTTCAGGACCTCACTGAAATTTAGTTAATATGTTCCACAGCTACCGAGGGTTCTCTAGATGTCTGGGGCTAGTTGGGAAACTCGGGCACAGTTGGTTCAATTCTATGCAAGTATCTCTATTTACAATCTCTGATTTTCTTAATTAACATAATAAGGTTATTTATGGTTCCTGACTATTAATGACCTCCTTCTGACCCTCTGAAGGAACGTCAGGGCTCAATATTACTGAATTCAATCTCTAATGCCTTATCTTATGTTCTTTATTTTACTAGTTTAACCGGTTCTCAATAGGACACACTGTTATGATTTTCCTGATTCTTACCAAGCCTCTTATATTGTCATAAATGATTATACTACTTTTTTTTGTTTGCACTATTGGTTTAAATTTGTACACTTGCTATGAGAAATGTTGGTATGGAAATGGAAAATTCTTTTGCATAGGTTACTTTGTCATGTATGATAAATTTCAATAAAAATATTGAAATATAAAAAACTCGTTGGTTGCTTTCGCAGTATGCTTCGGGTCATTGTCCATCTGCACTGTGAAGTGCCGTCCAATGAGTTCTGAAGCATTTGGCTGAAAATGAGCAGATAATATTGTCAGAAACACTTCAGAATTCATCCTGCTGCTTTTGTCAGCAGTCACATCATCAATAAATACAAGAGCACTAGTTTCATTGGCAGCCATACATGCCCACACCATGACACTACCACCACCATGCTTCACTGATGAGGGGGTATGGTTTGGATCATGAACAGTTCCTTTCCTTCTCCATACTCTTCTCTTCCCATCACTCTGGTACAAGTTGATCTTGGTCTCATCTCATAGGATGTTGTTCCAGAACTGTGAAGGCTTTTTTAGATGTTGTTTGGCAAACTCTAATCTGGCCTTCCTGTTTTTGAGGCTCACCAATGGTTTACATCTTGTGGTGAACCCTTTGTATTCACTCTGGTGAAATCTTCTCTTGATTGTTGACTTTGACACACATACACCTACCTCCTGGAGAGTGTTCTTGATCTGGCCAACTGTTGTGAAGGGTGTTTTCTTCACCAGGGAAAGAATTCTTCGGTCATCCACCACAGTTGTTTTCCGTGGTCTTCCGGGTCTTTTGGGGTTGCTGAGCTCACCGGTGTGTTCTTTCTTTTTAAGGATGTTCCAAACAGTTGATTTGGCCACAACTAATGTTTTTGCTATTTCTCTGATGGGTTTGTTTTGTTTTTTCAGCGTAATGATGGCTTGCTTCATTGATAGTGACAGCTCTTTGGATCTCCTATTGACAGCAACAGATTTCAAATGCAAATAGCACACTTGAAATGAACTCTGGACCTTTTATCTGCTCCTTGTAAATGGGATAATGAGGGAATAACACACACCTGGCCATGGAACAGCTAAGCAGCCAATTGTCCCATTACTTTTGGTCCCTAAAAAGTGGGAGGCACATATACAAACTGTTGTAATTCCTACACCGTTCACCTGATTTGGATGTAAATACCCTTAAATTGAAGCTGAAACTCTGCAGTTAAAGCACATCTTGTTCATTTCATTTTAAATCCATTGTGGGGGTGTATAGAGCCAAAAAGATTAGAATTGTGTCGATGTCCCAATATTTATGGACCTGCCTGTATATTCTCAGGTCTGCTGGTTTCTTTAGGTATTGTCAATTGCGAAGAATGCCGCATAAGGTGCGCAACTATGACAGGGAAATCTTTCCACTGGAGTTTTTATGAGATAAGCAGCTGGGGCATGACATTGCCCACAAGCGATGTCATGCCCTCATGCATGTTCAGATCCTAGTCTGAACCGACTGGATCAAGCCCAGCAGGAAGCTGCCACTGTACTGGGCCAATTATAAGTAGCTAAAGTGTTCTCTGCCCCACAGCCTCACGTATACCCATTCCTTTGTATACATGTAGCTGCAGGGTGGGGAATGCTCCAGGTGCAGGTGACAGCATCTTGCCAGGCTTATTCCAGTGGGTTCAGACTAGGATATGAACATGCCTCAGCTCATCGTTATTGCTTGCTAGACTCCAGCCAGTGGCTGTCTGTCCCTTTGAATGTCCACAGTACAGAGCATGAGTGTTCATGTTGCACAGACTCACACAGGACTCCATAGGTCCAGGTGACACAGAAGGCACAGAGAGAATGGGACTATATTGCTGCAGCCAGGGGACAATTGAAAATGGAAACTCAGAGGAGGAAATTTAAAAGAAAAAATTAAATGGATGGCATAGTATTTTTACATGATTTTGGAAAATAAATACTTTAATACAACTGTAAGGCATGTGAGCGGGGTCATTCTTGCCCTGCAAGCGGGGGTTCCTTTCGCACAGAGGATGTTCATCAATGCCTGGGACCAGAGGGAGACTGCAGTCATGTGAAAAATGTAACATTAACCTCTTCATGCCGGCTAAACGCACATATGCGGCCTCTTGGCATGTTGGCCACATATATGCAGCACTGTGTAAACCACTTACCATGCTGAGAGCGCACTCCCTGTGCGCTCCCAGCATGGTAACCAGCAATTACTGGAAAGCTCCTGATGCATACTAGCGATCGGGAACTTTCCAATCATGTGACTGCTGTGACAGCCAATCACAGTCACATACAGTGCCTTGCGAAAGTATTTGGCCCCCTTTGAACTTTGCGACCTTTTGCCACATTTCAGGCTTCAAACATAAAGATATAAAACTGTAATTTTTTTGTGAAGAATCAACAACAAGTGGGACACAATCATGAAGTGGAAGTGCATTTATACGGAGACTTGATTACACACAGGTGGATTCTATTTATCATCATTAGTCATTGAGGTCAACATTGGATCATTCAGAGATCCTCACTGAACTTCTGGAGAGAGTTTGCTGCACTAAAAGTAAAGGGGCTGAATAATTTTGCACGCCCAATTTTTCAGTTTTTGTTAAAAAAGTTTGAAATATCCAATAAATTTCGTTCCACTTCATGATTGTGTCCCACTTGTTGTTGATTCTTCACAAAAAATTACAGTTTTATATCTTTATGTTTGAAGCCTGAAATGTGGCAAAAGTATGCAAAGTTCAAAGGGGGCCGAATACTTTCGCAAGGCACTGTAACCCCCAAATGCCCACCTCCTCCTCCTGGCATTAGAACCCTTAAAGGGCTGGGAGGCAGCTGGCGGGAAGGGGTTAAGGCAGTTCCCCAACTTAGAGATGAGCCTTCACAGTGTGCACTGTTTGCAATAATTAAAGAACAGAGCTCCTCTGAAAAATAGTGTCACTACACTGTAACTTTAGTAGATGTTGCATTAGGAGGGACGTGCTGAGTTTGCACTCAGTAACAGAATAGGGTCCCGCCAAGCACATAGCGCAGACCTCATGCATGATCATTAACTCCTTCCTTCCTGTACCTCGCGCCCAGGCCATAGATCTCCGTAACTCAGGTTTGGATCCGGTTGCTATTGGATGCTGATCGCTAGGGAGGAAGCCAGAAGATCAACCCCCTCGCTACCAGAGGTTCTGCTTTTTCACCAGGTACCATGCCTAACAACTGGTTGCTTTGTGCCTTAAACTTGTGCTTGGTTACTCTTAGCAACTACACTCTTCTTTGTCTTGCTGAGTTAACCCTTTTGTAGTAGATGAGCTTCATACCCCACATGTGCTTTACAGACCCTGGTTCTTTAAACAGGCCAGAACCAACATGCTCCCCTTTGAATAACTTTAGACCAGGCTCAGAATGGTTAATGTAACCTTACTGTAAAGACTTCAGAATAACAGTCCAATATAAACAAGTCCAATCCCTATTCCTAACTATAGCTGTGTTGTTGCCCAGGCATACCTCTATGAGGTGATAAACCATGCTGGTTTTCTCCATGACTTGGATGCCCTCCGGAAACCCTGGTGCCTTCAGTGGACTGCAAGGTGCAGCAGTCCTCCGGAAAATTACATCTTCAGGCTTGTCTGCATGGAGACTTATCTGAGTCTCCATGCAGGAGCTCTCCGTGTGCAGAGCCCTTCCCACTTTTATTTACAGAGGAAGGGGCAGAGCTCAGCAAAGACCAGGAAACTACAGAAATAGGTTTAACCCCTTCCCAGTCTGGACAGCCTGTCTCATATGCTAACAGAAAACATTCTCTATGTAGGTACAGGCAGAATACACTTTTGGATCACCAAGACAGCTCTATGCACTCAAATGCAGAGGAAATTATATATGTGAAATTTGTTTCATTCTGAATTAGTTTTTTAATGAATTTCAACAAATTCGTCAATTTGGAAATATCCAAATTAACGAAAATCGGTTTCACAAATTTTTGGTATTGGAGTGTCCTTTTAAATTTGGCTGTCAGTGAACGTAATGAATACGAATTTATCAGAAGTTACGAATTTTCCGAAATAAGGAATGCTATATCTAAACGAATGGAACGTAATGAATTAATAATAATAAACAGCAATAATAATAAAAACTTCTTCTTATTCTTATTATTTATTATCAATTAGTTATGTTCCATTTGTTTAGATGCGGCATTTGTTATTTCGGATAATTCGTAACTTCGTATAAATTTGCGACTAACAGCCAAATTTGAAAGGAAATTCCTATACCTATAATTTAATAGTTATTATTAGTTAGTTATTATTTTGAATTTTTAGATTTTCGTTCTTTTGACTTTTCAGATTTTCTTTCTTTATGAATTGTCAAATTTATGAATTTCCACATTTTCAAATTTCCGGATCTCTGGATTTTCTAATTTATGGATTTCGATCATAACGAATGACCCGAAAAACTAAATAAAAAAAAAACCGAATGAAACGAAAATGAAAAAGAACAAATTTGTTGGCAGTGCACACGTCTAGAGGAAATACCTTTCTATATGACAGTTATTTTTATATGTTTGATGTTGAGCCATTAAACTCTTGAACAACTGACTTGTTGAATTGAATTGAGGCATCATATGGAGTGATAGACGTAGTTTCTGATGTGCAGGGATGTGAGAACTGACTGCAAAAGCAGAAAGGCATAGCTGTAAGACCCCTTACACATGGGAGCACGGGGACCACGGTAAAGCACCATTTATTTTAGCGGCGCTTTTCCGTCGCTAGCGGGGCGCTTTTAACCCCCAAGAAGGGGTTAACAAGGGGTTAAAAGTGCCTGTGTTGCGGCACATCCGAAGCACTTTTCAGGTGCTTTGGAAGTGCTGCCCATTCATTCCAATGGTTTAGGGCTGTATGCAGCGCTCCCAAACCGCCTCAAAGATGCTGCTTGCAGGGCTTTCACACTGGGGTGGCATGGGAGTCCGTTTTCAGGCGCTTTACAGGCGCTATTTCTAGCGCTAAAACTGAAAACTGCCTCAGAGTGAAAGGGGTCTAACACATTATTAGCACTGATAAGATTGTTGGAATACCAACACTAGGTTTGTTTATTTCTGTACTGTGAATGAACAGTACAGAACTGTTGTTGTCCTATGAGGCTGGCAGCATGTTTGTATCACATAATAATATGAATAGTACCAAAGGCTGTTTTATTTGAGAAGGCAAAAAAGGTAACATGCATTAAGCCCATGAGAAGAGAAATACATAGGGTCATACCTTTGTTCTGGCAAAATAACAGACCTATGGTGAAGTAGGGACGGGGCTAATAGTGGCACATGTAGCAAATCGCACCAAACTGTATCTACTAGGCTGAAAGAAACCGGCATGATACGCTGGATGATAATGCCATCTTCTCTGTGGTTCTACAATCTCTCCTTCACATCAGAAGCTCCTCTTCATATCAGACCCCCCCTTTCACATCAGAGTCTCCCCTTTACATCAGGGGCCCACTTCAACAATTGTCAATTTAGGTGCTTTTGGTGCCTTCTACATGCGTATCAGAGCCCCCCTTTCACATCAGAGTCTCCCCTTTACATCAGGAGCCCACTTCAACAATTGTCAATTTAGGTTCTTATGGTGCCTTTTACATGCATGGAGGCATGGATAAGAGGTATGGAGCATGTCTGAATAGAAGTGGACCCTAGATATAGAGTTTCTTTCATCCTGAATGCTGGGGGCTGCCCTGGATACCTCCCGCCCTGAATCAGCATAATGTGTTTCAATGGTACAGGCAGGCTGTCAGTTAGCACCATAGCAACCAATGATGCAGTGCATCCTGGCTGTATGGTGTCATTGGTTGTTATGGCACTGGCGGCTGGCCCACCTGCACTATGAAAACACATGACCATGCTAAGCTGTTTGGCCCCATTGAGAATATTTGTACAGAACTACGAGACAAACTCCATCCTTTATTGAGTCCATTCAGGGCTTACCACTTTTCTTTGATATCTGGGATGATCCTGTATTATACAGCATTGGTGGCAACCCTAGGAACACACCAACAAAACAATATAAACCCTAAGCAAGCTGGATCGTAGTTGACAACAGCTGTGGAACTTCTTCCTTTGTTGGTGCTGTATTATTCTTCTTCAGTGTGGACAGGGTTAAACGGATTGAATATTTATTAATGCAGAAAAGCAGCAGCCATCTTTAACTACTTCATTACCAGGAACGTTCTCCCCTCCTTCTGCCCAGGCCAGTCTTCAGCTTCCAGCGCTGTCACACTTTGAATGACAATTACACGGCCATGCAGCATTGTACCTATGAAATTTTATCTTTTTTTTCACACAAATAGAGCTTTGTTTTGGTGATATTTAATCACCACGGGTTTTTTTTTTTTTTACTTTTTGCTAAATAAATGTAAACATAAAAGACCAAACATTTTGAAAAAAAAAAAAAAACTCTTTTTCTTTTTCTTTTTCTTCATGTCTGTAATAACATTTGGCAAATAAATAATCTTTCTTCATCTTTAGGCCAAAATGTATACTGCTATATTTCTTTGGGAAAATAACCCAAATCAGAGTATATTATTTAGTCTGTAAACTATGTTATGTACTGTATATCTGAAAATTGATCAATCTCTTTTCTTGAGGCTGGAAAGCCAGGACAGTACAAATATCCCCCAAATGACCCCTTTTTGGAAAGTAGACAGTCCAAGGTATTTAACCACTTCACCCCTGGAAGGATTTCCCACTGTAGGACAAGAGCACTTTTTTTGCGATTCGGCACTGGGTCGCTTTAGCTGACAATTGCGCGGTTGTGCGCTGTTGCACCCAAACAAAATTTGCGTCCTTTTTTCTCCACAAATAGAGCTTTCTTTTGGTGGTATTTGATCACCTCGGTGTAATTTCTAATCACCGCTATAAACAAAAAAAAGGGGGGACAATTTTGCAAAAAAAAACAACATTTCTTACTTTTTGCTAAAATCCAAATCCAAAAAAAATATATAAAAAAACGAATTTATTCATCGGTTTTGGCCGATTTATATTCTTCCTCATATTTTTGGTAAAAAAAAAAAATCGCAATTAGCGTTTATTGATTGGTTTGCACAAAATTTCTGGCGTTTTTACTTTTTTTTTTCTGGAATTGGCGGCGATCTGCGATTTTTATCGAAACTTTGATATTGGGGAGGACATGTCAGACATTTTTGAGACTTTTTGGGGACCAATGACATTTATACAGCGATCAGAAATTTAAATATCCACTGATTACTGTATAAATGTCATTGGCAGTGAAGGAGTTAACCTGCAGGGGGAGATCTAGGGGTTAACTGTGTTCCCTGGGTGTGTTCTAACTGTGAGGGGGCTGGGCTACCATGGGCATAAGAGATCTAACTGATCCCAGTGACAGGGATCAGTAGATCTCTCAGATGCCCACTGAGAGAGCAGGGAACCATCGTGTTTACATTGGCGGTTCCCCGTTCTTTCTCTCTGGCAGGTCATCGCGGTCAATCTCTTCCATTTTTTCTGCCATGCCCAGGAGGAGCCAGTGACACTGTATGTCATACTGCTCTATCACCTAGGTTACCTTCTGTACTCAATGCTACCTGCACTGCCCGGATCAACTGGGAACATACACCTGGAGATACTGCAGGGGATGAAAATCACATGGCCGCTATATTACAAGACTGACGGGTGTTACTCGTGTTATGTCCTGGAATGTTAGGGGACTAAACAACCCTGTTAAAGGCTGGCTGTACTCAGAACTATCAAACGCCTGAATGCAGAAATCATTTGCTTACAGGAGAAGCATCTACCACAGGGTACAGCCTCATATTTCCCCATGAAACAATTCAGTCACCAATTTCATGCCACCCATTCAGTATACTCCAGGGGTGTCAGCATTTTAATCCATAAAGGAACTACTTTCGAAAATATAGAAGATGTTACTGACCCAGAGGGTTGATATGTGTTTTTACAGTGCCCCTCCCACTGCTAAGCGCTTGGCCAAGCCCACATTTTTTCGCAGTATGTGCTGCAGGTCTTAGGCCTGATTCACACCTATGAATTTTTAGTGCGTTTTGCATTTTGCAGATTTGCATTACAGAATGTGTTCCTTAGGAAACCAAGTTAAATGGACTGTAGTGCAAATATGCAAAATGCAAAAAGCACTAAAAATGCATAGGTGTGCATCAGGCCTAAGTCCTCCTCCAGTGTCCCTCATTCTGAAGCTCCAAAGTTGGGAGGTACAATATGTGTATCTACTGGTACCAAATAACGCCTGTGCATACAGTATCTCACAAAAGTGAGTACACCCCTCACATTTTTGTAAATATTGTATTACATCGTTTCATGTGACAACACTAGATAAATTATACTATGCTACAATGTAAAGTAGTGATTGTACAACTTGTGTAACAGTGTAAATTTTCTGTGCCCTCAAAATAACTCAACACACAGCCATTAATGTCTAAACTGCTGGCAACAAAAGTGAGTACACCCCTAAGTGAAAAGGTCCTAATTGGGCCCAAAGTGTCAATATCTTGTGAGGCCACCATTATTTTCCAGTACTGCCTTAACCCTCTTGGGCATGCAGGTTACCAGAGCTTCACAGTTTGCCACCGGAGTCCTCTTCCACTCCTCCATGATGACATAATGGAGCTGGTGGATGTTAGAGACCTTGCACTCCTCCACCTTCCATTTGAGGATGCCCCACAGATGCTTAATAGGGTTTAGGTCTGGAGACATGCTTGGCCAGTCCATCACCTTTACCCTCAGCTACTTTAGCAAGGCAATGATCAACCTAGAGGCATGTTTGGGGTCATTATCATGTTGGAATACTGCCCTGTGGCATGAGGGGATCATGCTTCGCTTCAGTATATCACAGTAGATGTTGGCATTCATGGTTCCCTCAATGAACTGTAGCTTCCCAGTGCCGGCAGCACTCATGCAGCCCCAGGCCATGACATTCCCACCACCATGCTTGACTGTAGGGAAGACACACTTGTCTTTGTACTCCTCACCTGGTTGCTGCCACACACATCTGAACCAAATAAGTTTATCTTGGTCTCATCAGACCACAAGACATGGTTCCAGTAATCCATGTTCTTAGTCTGCTTGTGTTCAAACTGTTTGCGGGCTTTCTTGTGCATCATCTTTAGAAGAGGCCTCTTTCTGGGATGACAGCAATGCAGACCAATTTGATGCAGTGTGCGGCATATGGTCTAAGCACTGACAGGCTGACCCCCCCACACCTTCAACCTCTGCAGCAATGCTGGTAGCACTCATAAGTCTATTTCCCAAAGACAACCTCTGGACATGGCGCTGAGCATGTGCACTCAACTTCTTTGGTCGACCATGGCAAGGCCTGTTCTGAATGGAACCTGTCCTGTTAAACCGCTGTATGGGCTTGGACAACGTGCTGCAGCTCAGTTTCAGGGTCTTGGCAGACTTCTTATAGCCTAGGCCATCTTTATGTAGAGCAACAATTCTTTTTTCAGATCCTCAGAGAGTTCTTTGCCATGAGGTGCCATGTTGACCTTCCAGTGACCAGTATGAGAGAGTGAGAGGGATAACACAAAATTTAACACACCTGCTCCACATTCACATCTGAGACCTTGTAACACTAACGAGTCAAATGATACCGGGGAGGGAAAATGGCTAATTGGGCCCAATTTGGACATTTTCACTTAGAGATGTACTCACTTTTGTTGCCAGCAGTTTAGACATTAATGGCTGTGTGTTGAGTTATTTTGAGGGGACAGCAAATGTACACTGTTATACAAGCTGTACATTCACTACTTTACATTGTAGCAAAGTGTAATTTCTTCAGTGTTGTCGCATGAAAAGATATAATAAAATATTTACAGAAATGTGAGGGGCGTTTACTCAGTAAGTCTTTCTAGGGACTTGAACTCACACTGCAGTCTGGAAGAACACAAGTCTAAGGCCTGCTCCTCGCCTTCCCCATCCAGCTCACCTGAGGAGACTCCTCTCTCTGGCAGTGGCTCCTACTGGACAGGTATAGCAAGGGTTTGCAAGCTAATCGGTACATCAGGTAGGACAGTACTCACTGGTCCCAGGTCCCTGGCCAGGTCATAGGCCTCCGCTGTTTCTTCCCTCTTGTCCTCTATCTTCGCAGGGGAGTCGCCAGGCTGCAACTCTACCCCGCCTTGGAGTGATTCCTCCAGGCCGACTCCGGTCTTCGGGGACTTCCTCAGCTGCGGATGACACATTCCTGATTGCAGGCCCACAGTGTAATAGCATGGCTCCTGCAGCACTGATACCAGCTGAGTCAACTGTTCATCACAATGTCCGCACCGGGCCCATGCAGTGACCTCCGCTGTTGGGATCTGACAGTCCGGACAGATCAGGCACAACCGCTCGGCCCCTCCGATCATTCCAAGGGCGAGTCCCTCGCGAGGCTCCACTTGGACCCCGCTATCCACCAAGGTCTCCTCCAGCTTTTCTGGCAGCCATGCCAGCGAGGGCAACAAACGACCACCTTCCGCCATCTTCCTATGTCGCGTGGTGTCTGCTACAAGTTGCAAGTGCTGAAGCTCTTCCAGGGTGTGGGGCTGCCCACACATTACCAGACAAGCTGGCGCCAAAAGTCCTGATAAGCAGGCCTGCAGCATGTCACGTAGCTGTAACCCTTTGTGAACTGGATGCAACTTTGCAGGCATACTGACACTGGCAGAACTTGTCTTGACATGTTGACTTTGCCGGTGTTTGCCGGTAGCGACAGTAATAGTAATAGTAATAGTAGCCACTGTTTTGCTGAAAAATCTACTTGTAACACAGTCTCTCCCTATAACAACAAGAACAGTCTCAGGCATACTTTACTGTAAGCAGGAGTTGGAGCAAAAGTTTGAGATGCCCAGTTTTTTGCAGAACGCTGGGCATATGTGTAATCCAGTGGGTAATGTCTGGCCATAGCATGGCGCAGGATATATTTGTAATCCATGGGTCCGAAGGGAAATTTATCAGACCTCCATGACACTTCTTCTTCACTACAGCTAGCACATGGTGAGGCCTGCTACAGGCACTGGAAGGCCTCAGAACTACCCATTGTGGGTGAGAGCTGTAGGTCTCTCTCACTGAAACCAGACAGTGTCTCTTGTGTAGCAAAGTATGTTGGTGCTAGCCGGGCCTTTGGATGAACTACTACTCCCAGCCCATTCTCCAGACCCATCCGGTCTTTCCTGCGGTTTATTGGCTCTCCTTCCCCTTGGTTGGTTCCTCCTGGCTTCCACAGACTGCTCTCTCTCTCTCCCAGACTGTCTCAGCCGTCTCCTCCAACTTTCAGGGGCCACCACTCACTAACCTATTGGTGGATTCCTTTAAAGAGTCTCCTTCAATGTAGACTTCAGCTGCTCTCCTGCTTCTCCTGTGCCTCTCCAGGAGCCAACTCCCGCTCCTGGCTGCACCCAAGCCCCAGAACTCAGGTTCCCCCCCACCCCCAGAAGGGGGATCCCCTCCCGGGCAAGGCCTGCTCCCCAGCTCTTGACTATATCCTCACTCTTCTACCCAAACTCTCCTGACACCTGCTGGCAGATTGTTGTATTTAGGGAGACATGCCCCCTGCTAATCCAGCCTGTAGATTGGTCAGGGCTCCTTGTCATACATCAGGAAGTGATACCTTCTCCTCCATCCTCCTTTCCGGAACTTTCTAAGCTCAAGGGGGAGGAATCTCCAAGGAGTGTTCCTTCCCTCTATCTCCAGTCCCTCCCTGAACTACCCCACGAGCCCAGATCAAAAGCCTACACCTATAGTCAGGCCTGACTAGATTTTTCCTTACCTACCAAAAATCTACAAAAGTAAAAGCACCTATACTATGGGGGTGCTACAATTGGTATCAGCCTCTTGTAATCCCATGTACAGTGGCACACAGACTGAAAGAGGAAGCATCACATGGGCTGACAAGCATCATGCTCACAGGAGCTAAGCCAGGTGAACAGAGGGTTGAATTGATTTTTTACTGTTCAATAACAGTAAATTGCTTTTAAAATTGTCCTGCTTCTGGCAAATTGTCCTCTGCGTTCCCTTTTATTCCTGTGCATTTTGTCTTCAGTAACTCTGGGCCTAAAATTGCTATTAAAAATTATCCTGCTGCAGGCCTATTTTCCAAGCCTGCATCCTCTGTGCTAGTCCCATTCTTCCATTAAACCCCATAAATGTGTTCTTTGTTTCTAGTAACCTTTGGATTAAAATACTATTAATAAAAGCATTAGGATGAAAAAACCTTCTGTGCTGCATGTATCCCCTTATACTTACCTGAGCCCGATGCCGATCCAGCGATGTGCATGAAAGCAGCTGCTCTCCCGACTCTGTCCCTCCTCACTGCACTGATTGATAGCAGCTGGAGCCAATGGCTGTCAATCCAATTCTGTGATGAGTGAGTGGCTTCCTATGGGGGCACCTGCAGGAGAGGAGGCACTAGGAGTGCCGGCATGGGATCCCAGAAGTAGATGATCAGGGCTGCTCTGTGCAAAAACCATTGCACAGAGCAGGTACGTATAATATCTTTGTTATTTTAACCACCTCGGCCCCGGAAGGTTTTATCCCCTTAATGACCAGGCCATTTTTTGCGATACAGCACTGACATTAGACATTAATGGCTGTGTGTTGAGTTATTTTGAGGGTACAGAAAATTTACACTGTTATACAAGCTGTACACTCACTCCTTTACATTGTAGCAAAGTGTAACTTCTTCAGTGTTGTCACATGAAAAGATATAATAAAATATTTACAAAAATTTAAGGGGTGTACTCATTTTTGTGAGATACTGTATACTGTGATTCTGTACTTGCCAAATATGCTGAAGAAATTTCCCTCCACTAAGTCAGGCTGCATCCATTTTAACTGTGGGCAGCTGAAGCTGTTGTCTGTTCCCTTTCTGGATTTACACAAACACACAGAGGCACACCTCCAGCCCTGCAGCTTTCATTGGCCCTCTTGTGACTCACCCCCCTCCCTTCCTGGCAGAGAGCTGTGCATGATGTCAAATGCCGAAGGCATTTTACCAGACAAAAAACAGGATGTGGCTGTATAAGGTATTTACTGGCAGAAAAAAATGTTTTACTATCCAACATGTTAAAACAACAAGGGCAGAGGATTTAATAATAATAATAATAAACTTTATTTTATATAGCGCCTTTAAAGGTGGCTTCTCAAAGCGCTTTACAAGGAAAACACAAGAAATACACAGGATAACAGGAAATACACAGGATAAAACACAAGTAATACACAGGATAGCATAACATAAGGGATAAGGGGACAATTAAGTGAAAGCTTGTCTAAAGAAAAACATTTTTAGATTTGATTTGCAAGAGTTTAGAGAAGAGGACTCTCTGATATTCTTAGGAATTTAATTCCATAGCTTTGGAGCATAGCAGGAGAAGGCTTGGTCCCCCATTGAGTGTAGGTGAGTAGGGGGGGGGGACACAGTAGACCAGAATTTGAGGAGCGGAGGTTATGAGGGGGGGAGTACGTTGAAAAAAGTTCAGAGAGATAATGGGGTGCCAAGCCATGAAGAGCCTTGTAGGTGAGCAAGAGGATCTTAAAGTCTATGCGAAACCTGACAGGTAGCCAGTGCAAGGACTCCAGAATAGGGGTAATATGATCACTTGTACCAGACCTAGTCAGGATTCTGGCTGCAGAATTTTGAACATATTGGAGTCGATTTATGATTGATTTAGGTAAACCAGCAAGTAGAGCATTGCAGTAGTCAAGTCGGGAGAACACAAATGTATGGATCAGCTTTTCAGCTACAGTGTATGATAGCATGGGACACAGCCAAGCAATGTGGAAAAAATATGTTCTGACAACATTTTGTTCATTTAGTCAAAGGATTAGCATTAGAGTTGAGCGAACTTCTGGAAGTCCGGGTTCTGCTGGTTCGGCCGAACTTCGGGACAAAGTCCGGGTTCGGGTCCGTACAGAACCCGAACTTTGTCCCGGACCCCGAACCCCATTGATATCAATGGGGACCCAAACTTTTAGGCACAAAAATGGCTGTAAAAAAGTCCTGGAAAGTCCTAGAGGTCTGCAAAAGGAAGGAAATGGGGGGTTTAACTAAAACCGGGACAATCCATATCACTGTTCTGCAAACATCTGGAAACTGTGTGTGAAACTATAGCAGAGAGAAGAACAGTGATATGGGTTCGCTCTGCTATAGTTTCACACACAGTTTCCAGATGTTTGCAAAACAGTGATATGGGTTCGCCCGGTTTTAGTTAAAGTGTTACACACAGTTTCCAGATGTTTGCAGAACAGTAGTATGGATTGTCCCGGTTTTAGCTAAAGTGTTACACACAGTTTCCAGATGTTTGCAGAACAGTAGTATGGTTTGTCCCGGTTTTAGTTAAAGTGTAACACACAGTTTCCAGATGTTTGCAGAACAGTGATATGGATTGTCCCGGTTTTAGTTAAAGTGTTACACACAGTTTCCAGATGTTTGCAGAACAGTAGTATGGTTTGTCCCGGTTTTAGTTAAAGTGTTACACACAGTTTCCAGATGTTTGCAGAACAGTAGTATGGTTTGTCCCGGTTTTAGTTAAAGTGTTACACACAGTTTCCAGATGGTTGCAGAACAGTGATATGGGTTCGCCCGGTTTTAGTTAAAGTGTTACACACAGTTTCCAGATGTTGGCCCTGTTTGGTATGATGACAAGACGTTT
>BLSH010551600.1:116961-137507 GCA_018402905.1 Glandirana rugosa | reverse complement strand
ATGGATTGTCCCGGTTTTAGTTAAAGTGTTACACACAGTTTCCAGATGTTTGCAGAACAGTAGTATGGTTTCTCCCGGTTTTAGTTAAAGTGTTACACACAGTTTCCAGATGTTTGCAGAACAGTAGTATGGCTTCTCCCGGTTTTAGTTAAAGTGTTACATACAGTTTCCAGATGCTTGCAGAACAGTGATATGGGTTCTCCCGGCTTATTTATACTTTTTTGACACAGTTTGAAGATGATTTTAGAACAGTGATATGGCTTCTACCGTTAATTAATACTTTTCAGACACAGTTTGAAGATGGCCCACATCCACCTCCATTTTTGATTTTTTTTAAAAAATGCTTTTAGTTATTTCCCTGTCCCCATTTCTTTTTAGGGCACTTGTCTGACCCTTACCCCCATTTTCCTTCCTTTTGCAGACCTCTAGGACTTTTGCTGGACTTTTTTACAGCAATTTTCAGAACTTTTAGTAAAATTACCAGAACCCCGGACCTGAACCCGGACTTTTTTTGAAAAGTCCGGGTTCGGGTTCGGGTCCGGGTCCCGGACACCCCAAAGTTTGGTACGGACCCAAACTTTACAGTCTGGGTTCACTCAACACTAATTAGCATCAAACATCACCCCTAGATTTTTCAATTTGGACTGAAGCTCAAGTACAGTGCCATCTATAGATAAGCTATTTGAACTGGCCTTAGTAATTGATGGGTGGTGCCAATAAGCATGACCTCAGTCTTATCACAGTTTAATTGAAGGAAATTATGGGCGATCCAAGTTTTTATATCAATAATACAGTTAGATAGGAGAGAAGCAGCCAAAGTAGAATCTGGTTTAGTATGGATGTATATCTGAGTGTCATCAGCATGGAAGTGATACTTGAGCCCATGTGATCTAAGGAGTTGGCCAAGTGGAAACATGTATATGCTAAAGTAAGGGACCCAAGATTGAGCCCTGAGGAACACCGTACTTGACTGAGCCAGATTCAGACTTGAATCCACCAAGAAAAACAAAGTGACAGCGATCGGTGAGATATGACTTAATCCATTTCAGAGCCAATTCTGAGGCTCCAAATATGGTTTCAAGGTGAGAGAGTAATAGCTTGTGGTCTACAGTATCAAAGGCAGAACTAAGATCTAATAGAATAGTTAGTGACCCGGAATCAGAGGCTAACAGAAGGTCGTTAGTGACTTTGACCAAGGCGGTTTCTGTGCTCTGTAGCTGCCGAAAACCAGATTGGAGAGGTTCAAATAGATTATTTAAAGTCAGGTGATTATGTAACTGAGATGTCACAGCCCGCTCGAGGATCTTGGCAAGGAAGGGTAAGTTAGATATTAGGCGAAAATTGTTTAAATTGTCGAGGGCCATGTTGGTTTTTTTTGGCACCGAGGTGATAGCAGCAGTTTTGAGGATTGTTGGTACAAAACCAATGCTAAGGGAGTCATTTATGATAATGAGGATAATGGGGCATAGAGAACTAAAACAAGATTTTTAATAAGTGGATGGGAATAGGGTCAAGTATGCAGGTGGAGGATTTCATATTTGAGACCAATTTAGTTAGAGATAAAGAGTCAAGTACAGAGAAGTGGGAGAGAGAGGAGTCCGTGAAGCTAGGTTGGTCAGGAAGTGATGTGGATAAAACATGTGATGTGGTAAGAATTTGGTGTCTCATTTTGTCAATTTTTGAGGAGAAATGATCTAGGAATGTGTTACAGAGCTGCGTTGAAGCAGGTAGTGTGAAGGGTCTGTGATGTTTTAATAATCTGTCAATGGTGCAGAAAAGTTGTCTAGGGTTGCTAAGATTTTTTTCTATAGCATGGGAGAAAAAGTCTGATCTAGCAGTCTCAAGTTTACCCTTATAGACACACAAATAGTCTTTCCATGCATGATAATGGACAGTCAAGCTGGATGTGGGCCGATTTCTCTCCAGTCTCCGTGAGACTACTTTCACAGAGCGAAGGTGACAATTATACCATGGTGCCGGACGGGAGAATAAGACGGTTTGAGTTTTAAATGGATCGTAGTTATCAAGGGAAGATGAAAGAGCTTGATTAAGAGCATTTATTTTGTCAACAAGGGTGTCAAAATGGGAGATGCAGGATAGGGAGGAAATAACAGAATTAGCAAATTTGGGCTGGTCAATATAAGTCCAGTTGCGATAATTTACAGGTGGAGACATGGACCTGTTAGAAATTGCTAATTCCAGATTGAAAAGAATAGCCAGATGGTCTGACAAACCAGAGTCATGGGGAGAGCTGTCAGAAACAATAGTACCATTTCTAATTATAAGGTCTAGGGTGTGTCCTTTGATAAGCATGGGGGTGCAGACAAATTGAGATAGGTCAAAGCATTCAAGAAGAGACAGGAAGTCTTTAGCTAAACTTAAAGACACTGAATCAATGTGTATATTAAAATCCCAGAGTATAACAATACTTTTAAAACTGAGGCAAAAAAATGACAGCAGATCCGCAAAGTCACCTAAAAAATCTCTACAAAGCTTTGGTCAACGATAAACTGTAGCAATAGCAGATGAGTGGGGAACACAGACTTTGAGAGCAAGACATTCAAACGAGGAGGAAGAGGGTACATTTACAAGGGATAAAGTGTACAACAGGCTGTATATAACAATTATACCTCCAGGGGTGAGTTGGTTGAAAAGGATGCCATCATTTTGTTTGTGCTAGGTTTCAGTTAAGCACAGAAAGTCTAACGTATTACTTACAATAAAGTCCGAAATAAGTAGTGCCTTGTTGTGGTCAGGGGCACTGATCTGGCCTTCCTTGGAGGGTCAAAGGGAGTCAAAGTGGGGTCAGGGCATGATAGTGAAAGTAGGCTTTTGAGGTCTGCACCAGTGCGGGGTGGTCTTGCAGCCTTACGCTGATAAGCAGGGATTGAGCCACACTGGTACTTCGAGGAAGGAGAAGGGGCCCAGTGCCACTATGCCTATATCTCTTTGGTCGTAAAATCCCAATATTCCGACAGAGATCATATGCGCCTTTGGGCAAGAAATAATTTAGTTTTAATTGCTGGAGTTGCAGTGTATTGTACCTGAGCAGCATGACTGAGAGATCCGGGTAAAGTGGTGGAGAAAATGTCCAGTTGTTTACAGTGCAGCGCAAGGAAATAGGTCCAGTAATCCAAGGAAGGTTCGGAGGTGGGTCAGCAGCAAGAGGTCCAGTGATCTAGGAAGATTTGGAGGCGAGTCAGCAGCAAGAGGCAGGTTTTTAAGCAGCGGTCCAGTGCAGGGCAATCAAAGAGATCAAGCTGGGGCAGGTTGTGAAGCAGTGGTCCAGTGCAGGGTGATGAAAAAAATCTGGGATAATTCGGAGGTCCTCCAGCAGCAAGCTGGATCAGGATGTGAGACAGGAGGCAGTCACTTATAGACTAGCAATCCCAGAGAACTGAGAGATCAGAGAAATCAATCCAGGGAATCTAAAAACCTGATAAATCACTCCTATAGTCAGAAAAAGGAGGAGGTTGAGAAAAAGAGAAAAAGAAAATAAAACGTAAAATAGAAAAAATAGTAAATGGTGGCGTGAGAAGCGGCAGCCAAAATGCGCCAGTGTTCCCTCTACAGCCAGGAGAAGAGCAAGGATTAATAAAGAAAGATGAAAAAATTACTGAAGTTCCGTCTTAAGGTGAACAAACTCTGACTTTAACCACTTCAATACTGGACACTTTTACCCCCTTCCTGCCCAGGCCAAATTTCAGCTTTCAGCTCTGTCACACTTTGAATGACAATTGTGTGGTCATGCAATACTGTACCCATATGATGTGGTATGAATAATTTTTACATTTTTTTCACAAAAATAGAGCTTTCTTTTGGTGGCATTTAATTACTACTGACATTCTTATTTTTTGCTAAATAGACTAAAACATTTTGGAAAAAAAACATTTTTTATTTGTTTCTGTTATAAAATTTTGCAAATAAATAACCTTTCTTCATAAATGTATTCTTTATAAATTATTTAGCCTGTAGGAAAGTTATAGAGTCCATAAACTATGTTTTTTGGTAATTTTAATAATGAAAAAAAAATATATATATATATATATATATATATATTTTTTTTTTTTTTTATTACATAATTTTTTTACGATTTTTTTTTAACCCACTGTGACCAGAGCAATACAGTGTTACCATAGTAACAATGTACTGCTCTGGGAAAGTGATCAGGATTTATTTTTTTTACACTTTATGATTGTTTATAGGAGTGCATGAATGGAAGCCATTCACTGTGTACAATTGTCGTGTCATCTGCTGTGATTAGTCAGAGCTATCACATGGTACCGGCAGCGGCCTAGTACAGTGATCTGTCATCAAGTTGTATCCCGTGTACACAGCGGGTGACAGATCACATTGCAGAACAACCCGTGGGGTCCACATGAATCACGTTCTGGGAAGGACATCATATGACATCCACCTGGAGTTAGAGTGGTCCCGCTCGACTGTCATCTGTCTATAGGCTGGGCGGGAACTGATTAAAGGAAGTGGGCATTTTTACGCTTTTACCTTAAACATTTGAAAAAAAAAAATCACTGCTAAAGGCGGTATGGAATTTTAAAAATTTTTTTGCCCAGAAAATGGGAATTTTTAATTTGACAGATTTGGCTCCCTTTAACTTTAATAGGGTTCAGCATCCAAACTTCTTTGAATGTCACTGAACCTTGCTTGAACCAAACCCAGGGCAGTTTGGCTCCTCCCTAATCCTTTGCCATACACTGCAGGCATCATCTTGGAGGAGCCTACAATATGACTGATTGGATACACTGGTCTATTGAGATTTGAACAGCCATCTTTGTGACAAAGGGGTTATATAGGTCGTACTCAGGGCTGTAGATAAGGGGGGGGGGGGGGGTTGGGGTGTTCAATCCTCCCCCAGAGCATCCTGCCAAAAATAAAAAGTGTCTCTGCCCTGTCATCTCTCATGGCTCCAGCACCGTAACAACAAACAGCGGAGCACAGCAGTCAGTATTGCGGGCAAAGTGGATGCAGCAGGTCGGGTGTTAGGCACACTGACACAGGCCCTTACGTTACGCTGTTAGGACCAGGCTGTGCTGGGTTTCCGGCGGACAGATCATAGACACAGTGGAGCGGGCGGCTCTACACTCTGTACTTCCCGCCTTGGAGGAGAATGGAGCAGAGAACATGCAAGGTAGCAGTACTGCTGCTAAGGAGCTGAGCCTCCCTCTTTCCTTTTCAGCTTGCTTGCTGCCTGAGAGACGGCCATCACAAACCAGTTACAACCACTGCTGTGCTGTCATTGAGGTAAGTGAGTCTGTGGTAACTGGCAAAATTATTCACTAATCACCCAAGTCGTGGGTTACCATTTTCCACTGCTTGGTTGGTACTGACAGTCCAGCCTGGCTCTGTCAGCTATGTTGTGGTGCTGACTGCAGAGCCAAAGGGCTTAGGGGTTGCCAGGCACAACAACATTGCTGCCAGAGCCAGGCTGGACTGTTTGCTGCCCTTAGTGTCCTGGCCCTTTTTTAATTGTGTTGAAAAGGCAAAAATAATCCCTGGTTCACACTAGGATGTGGTGCAGAAAACCTGCAACGTATCTCCCTCAAAAGGCTGTCTTTAACGCGGGGCAAAAGAAGCAGCTGCCCTGGGCCCAGCCCCAGTCATTGTTGTGGGGCACAAAGCAGCTGCCCCTTGCACCTGCACTGCCTGTAAATAAGATGGTGGCCAAATACTACTGGAGTGGAGTTGGACTACAGCTGTGCGGCTTGGTTCCCGGCTTGGTGCTCCTTCATCTCTTCCAATCCCCAACCACTGCCTGACCTGCCATCACGTGACCTCCACATCCCCCTAACAGCCAATCACTCCACCCTCTAACAACCAGACCTGTGATCAGTAGGGAGGAGAGGTACAGTCCATGCTGAAAGCCTGGAACCTGTCACACAGTAAGTAAATGACATGTGTGGTGTGGGGGGACACTGACAGCACCTGTTATGGTGATCAGGAAGGACCATTGTGAGTGTTCAGCAGACAATGTACAGGGATAGGAGATAAGACAGTACATGGATGGTCTCTGACCATCTCCTGTAGTACAACTGCAGTCTCTGACCATCTCCGCCAGTATGTCTGCAGTCTCTGACCATCTCCTGTAGTACGCCTGCAGTCTCTGAAATCTCTTGTATGCCTGCAGTCTCTGACCATCTCCTGTAATACGCCTGCAGTCTCTGACCATCTCTTGTACACCTGCAGTCCCTGACCATCTCCTGTAGCATGTCTGCAGTCTCTGACCATCTGCTGTAGTACGCCTGCAGTCTCTGACCATCTCCTGTAGTATTCTGCAGTCTGACCATCTCCTGTAGTACACCTACAGTCTCTGACCCTCTCCTGTACTATGTCTACAGTCTCTGACCATCTCCTGTACTATGTCTGCAATCTCTGACCATCTCTGAATTCTAGTCATGTCTCAAAGAAAAAAAGCTGAGCACACCTGAACAATCAGTGTGCTGGTTGTCTGTAAAACTGGATCCAGTATTGGAGACTTAAGCCTTGTACACACACTGCGATTGTCGTATGACCCCATGTCCAATTTTTTCCAAAATCGTCTGTCCGTGATTTTGTCTAGCGTACTGACATTAGTAAAACTATCGTTCGACAAAGGCGAACGTAGTGACGTGCTACGAGTGTATAATGAGGAAGGTCAGTTTTCACGCGTCACCCTTTGCATTTCGCTATTTCAATTGCCGCTTCACGAATGGGAATAGTGAATTGCGAACGCAGGTTTAGATTCCTGGGTTCCGAACATGCGTGTTTGTTCTTTCAACTTTTGTTTGTCCAACTTCTGTACACACGAGCCGAAAATCTGACGTGCCCTTGTCGGCAGACAAAAATTTTCAAGTCGGCTCATCCAGCTTTTGTTGGATGATAATTGAAAATCGGCTGTCGAATGGCACGTACTAACGGTCAGATTATCAGACAACAGGATGTTGTACGAAAATTTTCATCCGATAATTGGACCGCGTGCACGGCCTTTAATCTCTCTCAAGTCTCTGTGAAGACACCAGGTCCCAAACCAGGGTTTACCAACCACTGAGGAAACTGAAAAGCCAGTCTCCTCTGAATGAAACAAGCACCCTGGAGCCCCTGAACCTGCTTGGATGAGAATCTTGATTGAAACAAAACCCAGCAAACACCATGGCACAGCACTGTCACATACCTCCCAACTTTCAGAGATGGGAATGAGGGACACCTATTAGCAAAAGTATGTAGGCATAGGGCACGCCTCCTGCTGCGCCCCCTTAAAGGAGAATTATACAAAAAAAGATTAGTTAAACCCACAAGTGCTTTTTTACCACTACTATTCCAGTATTGGCTTTTGCAATTTACAAATGCAGCAATTCTAAATTGGATGAAAGGTTTAGCTCTCTCTCTAAAACACTTTTGATGGCTAAGTAGTGCATTTTATATACAACTATATAGATCAGACCAAAATGAGGGACAAATGAGGAAGAAGGAGGGACAGAGGGGCTTTGTTCTGAATGAGGAACAGTCCCTCAAAATCAGGGACAGTTGGGAGCTATGCTGTCATAGTGCTTAGTTAATAAAGTTGAAAAATGTTTAACATTGTTTTCCACTGCTGGTTACTTAGCACTGTAAAATTACGTTTTAAGGGAAATATGTTGGCTGAACTCTCTGTAGCATAGCCACATGTAAGCCCTGTATGCCTCATTGAAAATGAGGCATACAGAATGACTTCTGCAATAAAAGCTTACCTGCTAACATTTTTTATTACTATAATTCTGCTTTAAAAGTGTGCTGAAAATATATGTCTGGGCTATTATACTGAAATCTCTGACTTTCTTCCTTGCCATTTGAAACCAATCTCCCACACATTTATACACAGAACACTTGTCAGATTCATTTTATTACAGAAGGTCGGATACAGCCTTAACTCTAGACCATATATTTTTTATACATTAATGGACAGGCTGCCACCAGACAAAAAATACCCCTAAACATATATACTCCTAATTTCAAATATGCATGCAGTTTATCAGATATTAGGTGTGATTCACAAAGCTAAAACACTAGGATAAGGATCGCTATTTTGAAAGAGTGACAGTTAATTTTAGCTGAGATCTGAAAATTTACTTTCATGTGACAAAAATCAAGATCCTTATCCTTCTGCTAAAGCTTTGTGAAATGAGGCTATTATAATCTAGTTGATATGTTGTGAGATCAACATCTATTAGATAAACTATTTATTCTTAGAGCTACACAGGATGAACACTATCATTTTTTTTGCTTCTACAAGCCCTGGGAGATAATGATAGGGAGAAATTACAGTCCTGACTCACTGAGGAGTCAGTGCCTGGAGCATTACCTATGGAAACTAAAGGAGTATGACCTATATGTTAATGTTAGGTTGACATCACCTGGTATGTGCATTAAATTTGTAAAAGCAAAACAAGGTCAGTGAGGCGCCCACCTTGTTTTGCCAAACACATTGCCACTGCCAAAAAGATAGGGCATGTAGCATTCAGCAGGAGATACCACCTTTCACAGTGGCCCTTAGAGGTGAATGAGGCGGATTCAACGCCATGAAGAGAGACTTCAGGGTCAAATCTCTGTTTATACAGATGGCACATCCCCTTCTGATCATCTATTAACTGCAGGCCAGCTCCTGCTGACAATGCGATCAGCCTCGGATCATGAGTCATCAGTTGGGCTCATATGATAGAGGCCCTAAGGAATTTTGTTGTACACTTTGCAACTTGCACAACAGGTACATGTTCACTGCAATCAAATATGCTGGACTGGTCTCCTAGTGGAGTCAATGCCTGGGTAAAGGTCATAGCTGTGGAGTAGGGGTAGTTGGCCTATATAAAGAGGACAAGGCTCAGTTCACTAAGTGGTATTTACCGCTTTAAGTTCAGCGGTAAAATAGCTTAAAGCTCTTCCCTAAAAATGCTACTAAATACGTATGCTCTATTTTTTTAAATGATGCAGTATTTTAGTAGTGAAAACTTGCGGAATATTAACGCCGGCATCCGTAACAACCCGGGAATAATTGATTGGTAAGGAGACGGCTCTAGCCATATCCTTATCAACTATGACTCATCTGCTGTCAGCGGGATTCTCTGCTGGCAGCAGAATGTAAACAAAAGAAGGGCCGGCATACAAAAAAAAACAGTGGGGGGGGCCATATCCATACCAGGCCTTTTGGGTCCGGTATGGAATTTGAGGGAAACCCCATGCCAAAATTTAAAAAACATGACAAGTTTGAGGGGACCCATCAAAATCCATAACAGACCCTTATCCAAGCATGCAGCCTGGCAGCCAGAAAAGGGGAAGGAGGGACGAGCGAGCGTAACTCCCCCTTTCTGAACCATACCAGGCCACATGTCTTCATCATGGGGGGCACTTTGTTGATGAGGACAAGGACCTCTTTCCCACAACCCAGGCCGAGTTGTTGTGGGGGTGACTTTTCAGAATCTGGAAGATCCAGATCCTGCCCCCCCCCCATTTGAATGAGTATGGGCTACTTAGTACCCCAAAACACAGATATAGTTTTTGGCATATCCTTTATTAAAAAAGCCCCCCCTCCAAAGTAAATCCAGCGTCAATCACGATGAATGCCGGCCGCCGACCCACAAAAAAATAGTCCGGTTCGCACCTGATGCTTGGCTCCCCATGTCTTTATGGACCTTGCTTTGTGCACTGGTCCAAATTCTGGGGGGGATTATGGTGTTGGGTTGTTTTTCAGGGGCTTGACTCCTTAGTTCCAGTGAAGGGAACTCTTAAGGTGAAAAGCATACTAAGACATTTTGGACAATTTCATGCTCCCAACTGTTTGGGGATGGCCCCTTCCTGTTCCAACATGACAAACAAGGTCCATAAAGACATGTATGAGCGAGTTTGGGGTGGAGGTATGTAGAGAGAAAGGTGCAATGCAAATAAAGCCCAAAATAGAATATTATAAAGTGCAGTATGCAAAGTGTTTGAGAGGCACTAATAGACCCAGCAGACCCGATGTGAGCTTGAGATGATCGGTGAGTGGACGAAGAAAAAGACAACCGACATTCTTGCTATTTCCTCCAACACAGTACAACCTGCTTCGCTCACCTCTCTTAGTTGACCCCTGAGCTAACAGGTAGTTATCAGCACATATACCCTTTAGTCAGGAAAAGGCATTGATCATAACAATAGCCTCTGATCCACTGCGGCTTATCCACACGGACCTTAAATCCAAAAGGTGTCCAAGTGACATAAAATAGAAACAGATCTAAGTGCTCTCTGTCTTTTAAAAACACTTTGTTTAATAAGTAAGATTACTCACATAAGTCCTATAAAAGAACACAGTTTCTTTAAAAATTCCTGGAGATACACTCATCAATCAGAGCATTGCACAGCGATAGGTGATGTCAGAGCGCTTCTAGCTCCCATGGAGGAACTTGACTTGCCTGCACAGAGACTGAGAGCCATGCCTTCTCGCCACATCAGTGCCTGACCTCACAAATGCACTTCTGGAAGAATGGTCAAACATTCCCATAGACACCACTCCTAAACCTAGTGGACAGCTTTCCCAGAAGATTTGAAGCTGTTATAGCTGCAAAAGTTGGCCAACTCAATATTGAACCCTACAGACTAGGACTGGGATGGCATTAAAGTACACGTGCGTCAGTGGCGGCCGGTGTTCAATATTTTGGAGGGGGGCGGCAAACCAATGCCACCCCCCCGTGTGGGAGATGGCTGGGACAAATGGTGATCCCCCAACAACCTCCCCCCACGGGAGATGGACGTGAAGGCGGTGATCACCCCTGTATGGGAGACAGATGGACAGAGGCATTCCTTACCTTAGGAGGCAAATGACAAAGGCTGCTGCTCCTTACTCCAAGGCCATTGCTTCTCCTCCCGGCCAAATAGGAAGTGGGTTCTGAGACTCCCTGGCCAGTTGGGTCTCAGGACCCGCTTCCTGATTGCCCAGGAGGAGAATCAGGAAGACAATAGCGCCCTGAACCCACCCTTTTTTTAAGCTAATTAGAGCCTCAGACTCTAATCACGTGCTTCAAAAAAAAAAAAAAACCCTGTTGAAATTCATGCGTCCAGCGCTCTGCATGTAGATTAGGGGCCGGACACATGGATTAGGGGGCCAGCGCCCCTGTGCCCTGTATGGACGAGCCGCCACTGATTTGCGTATAAAGGCAGGCATCCCTATAGGTAATATAATGTATGGTTGCAATGTCCCATAGTAACGAGGTTCTGGATCAGGGTTTTCAATCTTATTTGGTTGGTGATGGGTATACAGATTCCTAGATCACTGGAAATTACCCTTTTTCAGAAACCAGATATTGATATCCCTAAAAATACCAGAAAATTGATCTCATGCATGGTTCTGGCACCAAGAATAGCAATTGCAAGATGTTGGAACAAATCGTGGTGGTATTTGACTACATAGAACTGAATTGGATTATGATTAATGACAGACTTACAAGCACCCTCTTAAATAATCAGACCAAGTTTGACAAGACATGCACAGTGCGTGCCCGGCTTTGATACCTGTCATCTGGGAATCCAGGTGACATCTGATCCACAGGATTTTTGCTTATTGAATATTTCTCCCATTATCCAGCGGTTTAGGGAGAGGATAAGAACATGGAATACTCTTCGATTGTCAGTGGCTGGCAACATCAATCTAATCAAGAGGATCCTAATGCCTCAGCTTCTATACTTCCTGCATAACACCTCAATGGTTACCCCACTAAAAACATTTAGAATAATTAACTC
Organism: Glandirana rugosa; assembly: GCA_018402905.1. Taxonomy (NCBI): domain Eukaryota; kingdom Metazoa; phylum Chordata; class Amphibia; order Anura; family Ranidae; genus Glandirana; species Glandirana rugosa. The sequence continues at coordinate 125,768 of BLSH010551600.1, read as the reverse complement.
CCTCTTTTGAACTTTCATTTGGAAAGATAAACCCCCCAGGATTAAACTGGAAAATCTCTAACGGCCCAAAGACGACAGAGGGTTGGCATTGCCTAACCCATGATTTTATTACATGGCAGCCCAGTTATAACATCTAATAGGTAACATGCAGGAAAAGAGGGGATCTGAGGGTGGGGAGGGCAGTTCCTCACAGGTTGTTATGGAATATACGATTAGAAGAGGTTCTCTTCCACAGGCCTTGGAGGCCCAGGCCCTAGGTTTGCCTCATAAAATAACCCTACATACAATCTTATTCAAAAAATGTGGAACAAAACCAAATACTTACAGAAAGTGACTGGCTATACTGAATTCAGTCCCATTTGGCAAAATGACACATATTTAGAACTAGCTAAGCTAATGCATGGCGCACAGTGAAGGAAATATGGGGTGGCTCATCTTAAGCAACTCTTCTTACTTGGGAAGCTACTAAAGTTTGAGGAGTTACAACTCCAATATAAACTACCATCTACAATGTATTTTCTTTATATGCAATTGCAACAGGCTGTCAGAGCACAACGTGGCTCATCTGAATGGTACTTGTCCCCTACTCCAGTGTTCAGTCTTATCAGAGATGCTGATTCATCTAAGGGTTTCATTTCGCAGTGCTACGCCATACTCCTGCAGTCGTATTTAAAGCAGCATCCCCTTAGAGTAAGGGGCCGTTGGGAACAAGATGTAGGCCAGATGGATGGGGATCAGCGGGAGGAAGCATTTCAGGCAGTGGAGATTTACTCACTGAACATAACGCAGCGACACACCCAACTATACATATTACTACGAGTACACTATACCCCACATAGGCTTCACTTGATGCACATACAATCAGAATCCACATGTACACATTGTAAACGGGATCATGGCGATCTCATTCATATGTTGTGGAGATGTCCAAAGCTTCACACATATTGGACAGGGATAGTGAACAAAATCAATATGGTTTTCAAGGTATCACTCTCCGTGGAACCAAAATCATGTCTGCTGGGTACACTAGAGGAATACGAGTGGTAAGCACATACACGGGATGCTATTCATAGATTTTTGTTTCAAGCAAGGAAATTGATTATAGTTCACTGGAAGTCGGAGGATCCCCCTACATTGATGGAATAGGTCATGAACATAGGGGAAGTAATGAGAATGGAAAAACGTATATATCAGCATAGAGGGTGTACTGCTAAATATGGAAAACTTTGGTCACCGTGGCTGGATGTACCGGGGCTTGCACCGGTGGATCTGACCATGGATAGACTACTCAAGCTTAATATGGGTGGCAGATAAAGGGTTATGGAAATATATGCTTAATATGTCTGAAGGTCCTGGATCTGCTTTGTGTATTCTGTTATCTCTGTGAAAATGCATTGTGAAGAAATGCTGGCAGTATTGTGGTGTAATGACATTTCTTTAATAAAATTATTTTCTGGATAAAAGAAAAAAACTTGGGTGACTTAGATCTTGACATGACATGTGAAAAGCACATAAGGTGTTTAAAATGTATATTTTCTCACCAAAGACATTTCTAATACCAAAACCCCACCACCAAAAACAATACCAGAGCCAAATTTTACAAACCAAAAATGAGTATATTAATTAAGTAGCCCATGCATACACATGCTGATGCAGCTCTCATACACTGCACCTTCCAACTCAGACTGGTAGTGCAGGTACCCTGGGGTATCTACACATAACTTCAGTTAGGTTTTTGAGTGCCCTGGGATAAAGGGGGTGGTGTAGCAGGGCACTTTGTGCCTATTCCCTTTTGGACTTTACTACTGGCCTGATGAGAGATCTAACTGACCAATAAACAAGAGGGTGGGAGGGCCAAAACAACAGCTTCCTACCTAAAGTTGGTATTTGCATGAAAAGAAAGCTCCCTGATGAGAGGTTACTCAAACTGGAGTAGAAAAAACCTGTAGCAGCTGTGCATGGCAACCAACCAGCTTCTAGCTTTCATTTTCAAAGCATAACTGAACAAGCTGAAGTTAGAAGTCGATTGATTACTATGTCCAACTGCTCCAGATCCTGTCTGATCCAGTTATAGTAACCCCCTATGTTGTGGGGCTCCTTGGATGCTCTAGATCAGTGTTTCTCAACTTGGGTGCCATTTGGGTTCTTCTGCAAGATCAGCATTATACTTTGTCATGGTGTCGGTGGGCTGGTCATCAGCACAATAACAACTAATGTAGCTGTAGGGCCAGGGCACAGGGTATCATTCATTGCTATGGACTGCCTGCACCATGGCAACTAATAAAGCTGATCCAGGACAAGTGATATCCCCAGCATTCAGGAGAGGATGGAAGTATTCCTCCGCCCAGGCCTGCTCCATCTCCCTCCATCTATCATGCTGCTGGAGCCTCAAGGGGGGACTCTTATGAGGCAGAGGAACTCATGTGTGTGGTGGGGACTGTGAAGGGGGGCTCTGGGTGTGATATGGGGGCCTCTGAGTGTAACAGGGGGCAACTCTGATGTGAAAAGTGACTCTCTGATGTAATAGGGGTCACTCTGACATGATGGGAAGACTCTCATATGATAAGGGGACCTTTGATGTAAAGGGGGCTTCTGATGTCATGTCAATTTCATCCAAGCAAATGTGTGCATCATCCTAGGCTCAGGGTTCCCACCGATGGTAACATTCAGGTTTTTTCAATTTTAGACTGGCTTGCTTTGAGATTTTGCATACTTTAAAAGGATGCTGTGTCTGAAATAAGAGGTTAAGAAATACTGCTCTAGATAATAACTGAAGATATGTGCCAACAGCCTAGGGTGCTTACATTACCAGCCTGCTGCCAGTTTACCTCCTGAAACTTATCTGAGTTGAGAGCTGTACTTATGCCCACCTATAATGAAATTAGAGTGTTGAATGAAGACAGCAAACAATACTGACACCTTCCTTGTTTTACAACTTGCCGGTTTAGAGTTTCATCAGCCATATACTGGCAAAGGGCAAGTGTGGCTGAAAAATACTCTATTAGCAAAGGGCTTCTCCGGTTGTGATTATAGCGTTTGTAATGGCTCTAAGCTGTGCAAAGCAGCTGGAAAGCACTCATCAGCTTCCATATTATCCTGAAGCAGAAAGAAACCCGTGCAGATTATTCTGGCATCCACTGTGTAAGGTATAGACAACATGAAGTTTTTCTGAGCAGACGGCAACCACAAAAGACTTTAATTAATTTGTATTCATGGGGAAAAAGAAGGAAACCTAGTAATGAATATTGAGTCGATGTTACTTCTGGCATTGTGAGTGAAAACACCTATAACGGGGAATGGTTCATTATCTGAATGGTTCATTATCTGAATGGGCACTGCAGAAGCGTTCAGAAAATGAGCCTTTCCCTGTTAGAATAAATATGCAGAGATTTGTCATGTATACCTAAGAGACCTGCCTAAATCTAAGTGTCTCAACAGGCAGAATGCTGTATTATATAGTGTCTAACATGGACACTCAGGCCCCATTTTCTATGAGATACATGCTGAGTGCAGCAGTTAAAGTACTTTGGTCTCCTGCCTCAGATATCTCCAAAAATTATAGCCCCCTACTTACAGCTGACAGTGTAAAATAAACACTAGTTCTCCTTCACTGTGTGCAGAGTAATTAGAGAGCCATTAAGATCTAATTAAAAATTCCCCTGCTCTTTTCCAGACTCTGCTTTCAATTCCTCCAGAATGTATTTAGCTGTAGAGCATAAATATTGTTCCTCCCTCAAGGCTTTGGAAATGTGAATGATAATGTTATACTCTGCAGGAGTCTGACAGTGATCAGTTTAAACTAGGTATTTTCCAATGCTGTCTAACCGGCAAGGGTTATCTTTTCCTATGTTTTTGCCTGTCTCTATAAGAAAGTACTCTATCTCCAAAAACAGAATACCTTCTGACTGAGAAGGGTAATAGAGAGAGAATAGTGAATCTAGAAATGGAGGGGTTTATTAGCTCTTTAAAAATGATAATGTACATGCACACACAATTCAAATATTGCATGATTCCTAATAGGAAGATGTAGAACTGGCAGTCATCAAGGGACCAGCAACATATTTTACAAGCTCATCAACAGTTGAAAACCACTACAGCTACTGCTGCTTTCCGTAGAATGTGTTAAATATGTAAATGGTCCTACGTGTAGAAGACCGCTAACCATTTGTTGCAGGAAATATACCCACTGTGATCCCAACAACTGGTTATTAGTACATGATATTTTGTTTTTAATTTAAGGATAAGCTCCAGGCAGATATAAAAGCCATACATTTGTGCAGCTCTGTGTTAAAAAATACAATTAGTAAAGGTATTTTAAATGCAAGCAGTGTAAGTACCTGCATTTGACTTTGTATAAGCCTTTTGTAGTTTACTGCACAGTCTGTAGAGCAGGACTTATAGAGAGGCGTGAAAAAGCAGCACTAAGGGCCACTTAGATGTGCTGCAGTACAAAGAGCATGCTGATTAAGGCTACTGTCACACTGATCGGCAGCCGTGGTCGCGGTAAAACCCTGCTTTTTTTACCAGCGATGCGGGCTATGCGGGCGGGAGCGCAGCGCTTTTAACCCCCCACAAGGGGTTAAAAGTGCCAGTGCTCAGCACTACCAAGGCGTTGTGCAGCCGCTTCGGAAGCGCTTGCCATTCATTTCAATGGCAGGGGCGGTAGAGGAGCGGCATATTACCCCTCACCACCCCAAAGATGCTGCTTGCAGGACTTTTTGTAACGTCCCACAAGCGCACCTCCCCAGTGTGAAAGCACTCAGGGCTTTCACATTGGGGTGGATTGGGGGGGGGGGATTTTTGAGGCGCTTTACAGACTCTATTTTTAGCTATTAATAGCGTCTGTAAAATGCTTCAGTGTGAAAGTAGCCTTAGGCTCCACGCACACTATAAGCTAAAAAAAAGCCAGAAAAACGCTGGATGAAAAATGCTGATAATAGCATTTTTGTGCCAGCTTCTAGTAGCATTTTAGTAGTGTAGGGGAAACCTCATGCTCTTAGGTTTCAGTAACATTTTGACTGCTGAAGCCATATTGAAAAATAAACATATTTATTATACAAGACTGTAGCTAGCCACAGTCAGGGAGAACAATGAAGAACATGGCAAATGGTCTCAAAGAATTGTTCTGCTTTGGCTACAATTGCAATACAATTTATACATTCTGAAAGGGGGGTTGGCACCTAGCTAACTCCTCTTTGAAGTCCATTTGATTCTCTGATGACTTCTTTTGCTATGTAGATGGTCATTCACATAGTCTTGTCACTTCCAGGCTTTTTGTTTGAACAGGTAGTCATGCTGAGATAGCAATCTTGCAAATTACGGGGTGTAAAACTAGAGTTAAACTGGCATTCTCACTTAGAAAGGAAAGACAAGATGTAACATCATCTGCTTTATCACCAATGTACTTTATAAATCAAATATATATTTGATTTATACCTAAAATGGATGTTCCTTCTTCTCACTCAGTAGCTTTTAGAAGCATTTAAGAGCAGTTAAGCTGGATACACGCTATACATTTTCTTTAGATTTACCAAAACCATATAATATGAGGTCAAACCTTAACAGTTTAAATCAGTATGCAATCAGGCAGGCCCTTGCACTACATAGTTGAAGGTAAATCTAAAGGAAATTGAACAACAAAAGTTGTGTGTATCCAGCTTTAGGAGCATTAGCATTTTGGTGTTTTTGCAGTACATGAAAAAAAAAAGAAAAAGCTCAAAAAAAGCTGTTAGTAGCATTTTAGTAGCAGTTAGGAGCTTTCAGCATTTTTCTGCTGGAAAAAAACTCTCCAAGAAACTCTACAAAAACAATATTTTTCTGCTTCTAGACTCTGAAGCTTCTAGGCTAAAAATGCTAATAGCCTAAAGTAGTGTGCATGGACACATAGCATAACACTATTTAGCTTCTAAAAGCAGAAAAAAATGCGAATAACAGCTTCTAGGAGCTTAAAAATGCTAGTGTGCACGGAGCCAGGAGAGAGCAGAGCCAGATTGAAATTTACTGACATGACAACCACAATTTACTGACACAGAAAAGTTTTTACTGGCATTTCCAAAATTACAGTTTTAAGTGCACATTTCAACATTTATGCTACAAATAAGTACAATATGCAATTCTAAATGTGATTTAAGTTTATTTTCAAAATAGTAAGTAGCTCAGGGACAGGACTCAAAAGGGCAAGAAAGTAGAATGGGCGGCACAAACACATGAAATTGACTCGCACAGTGACTACGGCACGACACGTCCCCACAGTGACAGTCTCTCTCCATGCCAGGTGGTCCCTTCAGTCCACTCCAGCCCAAACAGCACTGACAGTCCCACTCCTGGCTTGCCTTGCTCCCCTTCTATAGACCTGCACATGAGGCTCTGGCCATTTTGCCTCCCTTGCACCATGACATCACACGACACCGCCTCTGCCAGGCCCGTCCCCCTACTGGCACTGCGAACACACTGTAGCATGCACTCGGATGGTCTCGGCTGGCTCCAGACCTCAACTTCACATGCGCAGTTCCGAGCAGAGCATCACAGCCATATCATTTACTGCCAACCTTTTCCTCTTACTGGCATTTACTGGCAGGAGAAAAGTGCCCATTTTTTACTGACTGCCATTAAAAATACTGACGGTTGGCAACACTGGAGCAGAGAGACAGAGAAACAAGCTTATAAATGTGCTGCTCCTCCTTTCACTGTATATTCTCAGTGTGAAAGTTGGAGGGCATGTACATGAAAGTGGAAAATCTGGTTTCCTCTTCTGCTAGACAGGGCTGTGGTGTCATATATAGATACCCTTATGTATATTGTAGCATTTAGTTGTTGGTCTGGAGTTCAGCTTTAACCGCTTGATGCATATATGCGGCAGCAAGAAAAGTGGGCTTTGATGCCCAGCTGTAATGTTGGGTTCACACTATCTTTGCATGCGGCTCCCAGCAGGGGTCCGGTGCCTCCTGGTTCACTGTGTCAGGTTTAAAGCAATTGCACTCATATTTTGTTGTGCCAAGGTCCCGGCACTGGGTGTACACAGCAATCACAGACGAGTGTAGTAAGCCTGCTAACAGCCGATCGTTATGCTATAGTCGGTGGTCTCCTTGCCCGTTCGCGTGCGCTCGAAGCCTCGCTCTCAATGTGTGCTGCTATAGGGACACCTTAAACCCAGAAGTCTAATGTCTGGGACGTCTCCGACGTACGTTTCGCCCAGTAGGCGTCTTCAGGAAGTCTTCCCAAAGTTCCACTTTAAGCCTTCATGAACTGTGTGCAATCTCTACCTTCACAAACCACTCACCAGATATATAGGTCCACTGCTTTTTGGGGTCAAAACTTGCTTAGGATCACAAGAGGGTTCCCCCATTCCTCCACCTTGCTTATTCAACAGCACCCCTTCAATCCTCTTGCTCTTTGGGGTTTGCACCGTTTATCTTTCCCAGAGGGTTCTACCACTCTTGTTCTTCTTTACTCATCAGCCAGACCAGTCCGCCAATCGCCATAACTCCCTTTCTTTTATTCTCATATGGATACCTGAATAGAGATACAACTTTCACAATGTAACACTGTTTCTTAATTAAACACATGCATAAAAGCAAAAAACTCCCAATGCCTCATCAGCACACATCAGTGAAAGAAAAAGATTACCTGTTTGCAAAATTTTGTAACAAATTATGAAAAAGTTTTTTTTTGTTTTCAAAATTTTCAGTCTTTTTTTGTTTATCTAGCATGTACAGTGTTGCAGGACCGTGCAATTGTCATTCAAAGTGCAACAGCACTGAAAGCTGAAAATTGGCCAGGGCAGGAAGGGGGTAAAAGTGCCCAGTAGCCAAGTGGTTAATAGAAGTGTATATATTAGCAACATTTTATGTGACCAATACAAATTTTTCTGGTAATTGTAAATCCTGTAACTTCAAAAATTCTTATAAAATGTCATATTCACCTAGTCAGTTTCTCCCTCACTTTCTTTTCTTTTCCTTCTCCTTTATACTGTATATAGCTTCCATCCCCACCCCTCTATTTCCCTGTCACCAGGAGAGGTCGCCTTTTCCCACAGGCATTTCATGCTACTGACCCCTCTTCCAAAACAAAAGGTAGGACTATTCTGTGAGAGAATACTCTAAACGTTACGCTACAGTAAGAGCTCAAAGGTGTGAGAGGCAGACACTTTTCCCTAAAGAGTATCTTAGATAAATAACAAATTCCATTGCGTATTTCCCCAACATCTATCAAGTCATTAGATAAAACCGTAGATCTATTGCAAATATTCACAAAATTGTAATCTTTGGAGGTGATTTCAATTTATTTTAGATCTCTACATTACCATGTTCTGAAGAGTATAAAATAACAATTATGTTTGCTACATTTGATCGATGCATTATGCCTTATCTATAGTGTTGAGCGAACCCGGACTGTAACGTTCGGGTCCGTACCGAACTTTCGGGTGTCCGTGGCACGGACCCGGACCCGGACATTTCAAAAATCGTTCGGGTTCCAAGCCATGCCTGGGCTTGCAATGTCAGGCCCAAGCGAGTTGTGATATCTATTCCGTATTACGTAGCTAGTTTACATCGTTTGTATTAACAATAAAATATGAGAAGTCTTGTACCATTACATCTCTAGATTTTATTTAACTTTAGTGGAGGTTTCTAATGTTAAAACACTTATAAACGTTATCTAGATGCCAAAATAGATTACTGAACTATCTACAACCCCTTTATGCGTTACCTTAAACAATAAATAGATTCTATGAGAAATCCCTTTTCACAGACGGAGAGTGTGGAAACTCGAGAATGACATCGCATTGCAAATCTCATAAGAGAGTGTCT
>BLSH010551600.1:86299-112868 GCA_018402905.1 Glandirana rugosa | reverse complement strand
CTGTGCCAGCGCCAGCACCTCAGAAGGCAGGGTTAGCATGGCTGAAATGTGGCAAAGCTTTGTCAGCAGCCCGCCACAACAAACAGCACCACCAGCTGATAGACAACGTCTTAGCAGGAGGCAGCATTTCAGCAACATGGTGCAAGAGTATGTGGGCACACGCCTACACGTACTGCCTGATGGGTCTGCCCCATTCAACTTCTGGGTCTCCAAATTGGCCACATGGCCTGAGCTTGCCCTTTATGCCTTGGAGGTGCTGGCCTGCCCTGCAGCCAGTGTATTGTCGGAACGTGTGTTTAGCACGGCAGGGGGCGTTATCACAGACAAGCGGAGCCGTTTGTCCACATCCAATGTGGACAAGCTAACCTTTATTAAAATGAATCAGGCATGGATCCCACAAGACTTGTCTGTACCTTGTGCAGAATAAACATTTAGACCGGACTCACACAGCCATATGGCTTCTACCATTAATTAATACTTTTCAGACACAGTTTGAAGATGATCCACATTCACCTCCATTTTTGCTTTTTTTATGTTTTTATTTTTTTAAAAATATTTACAGTTATTTCCCTGTTCCCATTTTTTTGTAGGGCACTTGCCCTACCCTTACCCCCATTTTACTTCCTTTTGCAGCCCTCTAGGGCTTTCCAGGACTTTGTTACAGCCATTTTTGTGCATAAAAGTTCGGGTCCACATTGATTTCAATGGGGTTCGTTGTCCGTGCGATCGTTCGGGTTCCGTCCGGACCCGGACCCGGACTTTGTCCCGAAGTTCGGACGGACCAGCAGAACCCGAACTTCCAGAGGTTCGCTCAACTCTACTTATCTATCCATTGGATCAAATCTATACTTTCTTTTCAGCGCTCCATCAAGAATATTAATTGAATTGATCAGTTGAGTTGAAATTAATTGATCATTTCTTTTTTTCACAAGCAGCTCTTCCACTTCTATGGAGAGCTTACATTCTGCTGCAAACCTTTTCAGTCCTGACTCCCTTAACCAAGACTCTCTCTATGGGGGATTAATAACTCTGGTAGTAGGCTAAGGAAAAAAAAATACCAAGTAATAAAAAAGGGAAGTCATTTTCAAGTAAAACTATCGGTTCACACTGATGCAACATAGGATCCGAATTGTGATACCCCAAGTCGGATGAGATGTGAAATTCAATGTTCCCTATGAGAGCCGTCTTAACTGATACCACACAAGTCTGTCCGACTTTAGAAAAGGTTCCTGCACTACTTTGGTCCGACTTTGATACAATTTCAATGTCACAGAGTGTAAAAGGTCACATCAAAGTCGGACTCCAAAGTTGCACTGAATGTTGCGCGACTTTGGAGTCAGGCTAGTGTGAACCAAGCCTTCAGGCGAAACTTTTTTTAAGTGTTGGATAGAGTGGAGAGAGATTATAACACCTGTTAGTTTTTATTGCTTTCCGTACCCTCATTAGATATACCCTCTCTATTTGTCCCGTTTACCGTTATCATTCAAAGTGAAAGTAAATTCCAAATTTCCAAAGATGTTCCCAGAAAAGTAATAGAGCTAAAGTCTGCAAATGGAGACACTAGTTTTAGTGACCCTGTGGTCCCCAAGGCATTCCCTTAATTTGCAAGGATTTCCTCTCACTTCCTGTTTTGACTATGGCACAGGAAGTAAAGGGAAATCCCTCCAATGGGACACAGATGTCAACAAATAAACTGACAGGGGTTATGACCCACCCTTACTCTATAATTCTACTTTAAGGGTAATATACACATAAAGCTCCTCAAGTGCTGAGTTCCAACTCAAGGCTGAATTCAAACAAAATGTAACAAAAGAAGGGGAACGGGAAGGCTTTGAATGTAGCAATGAGGAAGAATCATCAGAGCAACATAGATAAAAAATTGCTGTATCAAAACATTTTATTACTACATGCAGTATAAAAATGTATAACAGCTATAAAAACATGACGCCAAATATATACCTAGGACAACCCCATATATCAGACCACATCTACGTATGCATAACAAAATGTAGACAGCTGTATGTGTCTCAATGTAGCGTCTCCCCTTTTATCAATTAATTCATACCTTTTTTTTTGTACCATAAATACCATATGAATCACATTTGACCATTTATTTCATGATAGTGCTCTTTTGGTTTCTGAACATCTGTGCATCTTAAGTTTTCCTAAAGCATTTGGGACCCGCATTTGTTAGTATTTTGTCTCTCCATAGGACCAGTAGCCTATGGCCTTTTTTACGTTAGAGCATACTTTTCTGTATTGAATGGATGTGATTCGACATAGAGGGCACACGGGCACATGATTAGAGCCAGAGGCTCTAATAGTCTTCAAAAAACGTGTGTTTGGGACGCAGAGCACTGCGCTCCGAGCCCACCCAATTGTGTGACAACAGCAAATTAATATTCACTATTCTCACAATTATCCTCCTCCCAGCCAATCAGGAAGTGGGTTATGAGACCTGTTTTCTGAATGGCCAAAATGCCAGGCGATCCTATTGGACACCTAGGAGGTTGGAGGAGGAGGAGAGCGGAGAGCATGGCTGGAGGAGAAGACCCTCCGACCCACCCCACCATCCGCCACTGATACTGGCTCACCTGCAGCGGCGCTCCCTGGCTCGGGCAAGGGAGGGAGGGGAGATTGGAGTGAGGAGGTAAGGAAGCCATCCGTTCTCACAGGGGGGCCGCATTCCTCACATTCATTTCCCACCTCGTCTCCCGCTGGGGGGGGGGTGGTTGTGGCGGGTGGCACCCACCCCTCCAAATTATCGAGCACCAGCCGCCACTGGATTCCACCATGTGCAATCTGATTGGGTCTTGTATCTATGACATGTAAACACTATCCTTGGTTGTCTACATAAATAAAAGAGACTGTAGGGTGGTGGTACACAAGAATATGTAGCTCACCACACTATACAGTATAGCACTGTAGAGCAACACACTTTCCTTACATAGGCTGTCAGCTCTCCCTAAACTACTCTAACATATTGACAAATGGCTGCTGAGAACTAAGGTTACCACCTTTGTTTGACAAAATAAGGGGCAAGGGATGGGGCTAATAGCAGCAAGAATAGTGCAACAAGATGTATTTAGGGCGTTTACAGCAGCAACATGTTAAAATGAGCCATGGTGGGTGTCTTGCATTGTTACAACAAAATGCACTGTTTACATTGTTTTTTTATTTACATTATTAAAATATCTGGAGCACCCTTGTCCTAAACAGGGCTGCTAGTAAATTTAGTTGTGCTAGGTGGTAACTAGCCTGGCTAATTTGTAGTCTTTGATCCACTGGTTCCTGTCCTAAGCTTGAGTTTAATTTGTAGTCGCTCTAGTCCAATGGGTGGCACTGTTGCCTTTGGCATTAGGATGATAGATTACAGTGAATTCTGGTAATGAGCAAATATGTTGTTTTAGCCAATTAGCAGGAGTTTCCTTTGGCTGCTTTGCATGCTGGAATAAGCTATTTATTTGGAAGAAGTCAGGTGATCGGAGTTCTTTTCCACCCAGGCTGTGGCCTGGGTGGATGTGTGTGGAGCAGCAGCTGACGGTTAGGCCTGAAGCTTGAGACCTAACCACGTGTGTAGAGGCTGAGGGGAACCTGATTGTTGCCAGAGGTAAAGGAAAAGCAGTTGCCAGAGGGACGACCACTCCTGTTGCCGGAGGCAAGCCTAGAAGGGATGGAGTTCTGAAGGAGTACCAAAGCAGATGCTTCACCAGCCGGGGGTGGTGAAGTAAGTGGGAAAGCTTCAGTGGAGACTCATCCAGGAATACAGCGGGTAGCTGTAAGTAAAGCTTGAAGGAATATAGCAGGTAGCTATAAGTAAAGCTTGAAGATAAGTACAGCGGGTAGCTGTGAGTCAAGCCAGTGGGATCCAGCAAGTAGCTGTGAGTTGAGGAACCCAGCGGGTAGCATGGGTGAAGCTTGAAGAATACAGTGGGTAGCTGTGAGTTGAGCTCGGGAGATCCAGCAGGTAGCCGGGAGTCCAAGAAATCTAGTGAGAGGCTGCGAGCTAAGCCTGAGGACTACAGCGGGTAGCTGTGAGTGAAGCTTGAGGAGTCCAGCAGCTAGCTGGGAGCTAAGCTTGAAGATCTACAGTGGGATACTGTGAGAGAAGTTGTTGCTACAAGATACAGATTGCTGCATTCAGCATAAAGGCCTTTTTTCTGTCTAACTGTCTGCCTAGTTCTATTTTTGTCTGCGGAGTCTGGCAATTTGCTATTGCATTTGCCTAAGGGTGTTCTGCGCCCTAACCCTCTCTCCCCTGTTCCTGTTAAAAGAAAATAAAGAGAAATAAAACTCTCTTTGCTCATTTTTAAAAGTAACTGGCCTCCATCTTTCCGTTTTGCACAACACCCACCATGCTTAGTAACCTGCACCCTGAGGAGGAATGTCAGCTCTCCCTGACTCTAGGGGTCACCATCAGGCCCCTGGAGGTCGGGGAGAGCGCTCCATATCACAAACATTTTATTTTTTACTATGCACTACAGTGGTGTGGTTACTAGTAGTGACATAAACATGGGGTCCAGTGCATTGCTGAAAAATTCAGAACGTCTACTTTTACACGAAAGTCTGCAAACAACCCACCCACAAAAAATCAGTTTAGTGCAATAAACATGTTACATAGAAAGCAATTGTTTTCTATGTGCCTTAGCTGTGAACCTGCTTTGATTTGTGCAGAATATTGCAGGTCATTAAACAAGCTGTAAACGTTGAAAAAAGAGAAAGGGGAAGAAAGTGAGAAGAGAGGGAGACAGTGGGGGGAGTGAAAGAGAGATACAGGGTAGATAGAGACACAGTAAGGGGCAGAGAAGAGAGAGTGAAAGGAAAGAGAGTAAAGCCAGCCATAGATGGATCGACTCTCGGCCAGTTCAGCAGGGACCAGCCAAGATTTGATCTATGGCAGGCTGGTAGCACTGAAGTCAATCCATCATTAGACTTCAGTACAAGCAGCCTGTCAGAAGTTTTTTCATGCAATCATGTGATAAAGCCAGCAGCAGTGGTCATTGTGTTTTGCCGGCAGGTAACACAATAGCGCTGCAGGAGGGATTAACCATCAACCTTGACTGTGTTGATGGGGGAATCAAGCAATTTCCTTTACCTATACCCTTGGTGGAAGAGAGTGAAAGGGGATAGAGAGGTTGCTTCCCCTGGCTCTGGAAGAAGTTTCCAGAGCATAGGGCGGGAGATTCAAAATGACCAGCCTGAATATTTATCAGGTTCCAGGCAATCCTTGGAAAGGAGTATCCAGAAGGGGGCTGGAATGGTGATAAATGGTGACAAAATAGTCTGAAACATTGGACAGTGCGGTTCCTTTTCCCCGGGAGAGTTCCAGAGCCAGATGGGCTGCTGCTCTCAGGCATCCCATGGACTGTACAGCTGCTCTAGAGGCCTCAGCATTGTCAGGGCTGAGGGCCTTGATGGACTTTGCTAGAAGCTGATGTCAGAACCTCATCATAAGGGTCTGGAGAGATGATGTTTCACTCACTGAACCATGAAAATATATAAGAAAATAGAAGATTATCCTCAATGTGTGTCTTTAATAAGTAAAACAGAGGTGAGAATCATACTCTCAAACAAATGCTTGGGTCAATGCATAACATAAAATTCATCTGGTTATGTCCATGTAGAACTTGTCAACGTTGCATAGGACTATCTTGCAGAAGCATAGGCTAACGCATTTTGAGGTTTTCCTCTTCCACAGAGGAAGCTGGAAGGTGGAAGCTGTTCTTGGGATTTGTAAATAAAGATCCTAAACTGATCTCTGTGACTGTGTAGTAGTGTTCTGGAAACTGCATTGGGTACCAGCAGTTGTGCATCAGTGCAAGGTACCAGATGCCTAAAAAACTTGCCCCATTGTCTTTAGCTGTGAGGCCTTAGACAAAGCCCATATTTTCTGTGCAATATGCCATGCGTTTGGAAACACACAGATGTGAATGGAGCTTCATTGTTCTTGAGTAAACACACCAATTTCACTTTCAGTCTCTAATCTCACCTACAGTGAGGGAAAAAAGTATTTGATCCCCTGCTGATTTTGTACGTTTGCCCACTGACAAAGAAATGATCAGTCTATAATTTTAATGCTAGGTGTATTTTAACCACTTGCTTAATGGACACTTAAACCCCCTTCCTGCCTAGGCCAATTTTCAGCTTTCAACGCTCTCACTCTTTGAATGACAATTGCGCGGTCATGCAACACCATACGCAAAAGACATTTTTATAATTTTTTTTCACACAAATAGAGCTTTCTTTTGGTGGTATTTAATCACTGCTGGGTTTTTTATTTTTTGCAAAAAAAAAAGAAAAAAGACCAAAAATTTTGAAAAAAAACAACAGTTTCATAGTTTGTTATAACATTTGAAAACAGGTAATTTTCTCCTTCATTGATGTGCGCTGATGAGGCTGCACTGATGGGCACTGATGGACACTGATAGGCTGCACTGGTGGGCACTGACAGGCTGCACTGATAGGCACTGATAAGGCGGTACTTATGGGCACTGATAGGTGGCACTGATGGGCACTGGTAGGTGACACTGATAGGCAGCATGGATAGGTGGCACTGATGATGAGGCACTGATGGGCACTGGTTGGCAGCACTGATGGGCATTGATAGGTAGCACTGGTGGGCATTGATAGGTGGCACTGGTGGGCACTGGTAGGTGACATTGGTGGGCACTGGTAGGTGGTACTGATGTGCACCTCTAGGTGGCACTGGTGGGCACAGGTAGGTGGCACTGGACGGTACTGCACAGCAGCAGTGCCTCTCCGTATGTGGGACCAATGTCCCTCTGTATGAAGCCGGTGATCTGCTTTTTTTTCCCCTCACGCTGACAGCTGCATACCGATCATTTGTGTACATCATGTGCTCCGCTGTCATTGGTTGATCGGCCCCTTACACCAATCTGTGATCAGCCGAGTCTCATTGAGGAAGTTCGTGCATGGGAGGACGCCTATTGACGGCCTCCTAGCAATTAAGGCCCGCGCTGTAGCCGTCATTCAGCTATAACTGAACTGGTTAACGGTGAGAGACAGGATAACAACAAAAACGCATTTCAAAACAGTTATAAATTGATTTGCATTTTAATGGGCCTGTACATGCGCTTTCCTGGGCAGGAGGACCTTGCGGGCACTGCAGGATTGTAGTGTGTTACCAATTGTTTTCTTGGTGACTATGGTCCCAGCTGCCATGAGATCATTGACAAGATTCTCCCGTGAAGTTCTGGGCTGATTCCTCACCGTTCTCATGATCAATGAAACACTACGAGGCGAGGTCTTGAATGGAGGCCCAGACCGAGGGAGATAGACGGGTATTTTGTGTTTCTTCCATTTGTGAATAATCACACCAACTGTTGTCACCCTCTCATCAAGCTGCTTGGCGATGGTCTTGTAGCCCATTCCAGCCTTGTGTAGGTCTACAATCTTGTCCCTGACATCCTTAGCAGCTGTTTGGTATTGGCCATGGTGGAGAGATTGGAATCTGATTGATTGCTACTGTGGACAGGTGTCTTACTGTATATATAGGTAGCAACCTGAGATTAGTAGCATTCCTAATCTCAGCTTGTTACCTGTATAGATGACACCTGGGAGACAGAAATCACGATGATTGATAGGAAATTAAATACTTATTTCACTCAATAGAATGGAAATCAATTTATAGCTTTTTAAAAATACATTTTTCAGGATATTTTTGGTGTTATTCTGTCTCTCACTGTTAAAATAAACCTTCTATTAAAATTATAGACTGATCATGTATTTGTCAGTGGGCAAACATACAAAATCAGCAGGGAATCAAATACTTTTTTCCCTCACTGTAGAGTAGTGGGAGTGCATGTTTTTTGGCTCCTTTTTCCAGTGACACACATAGGGCCGCCTGTTAATTTCAATAGGCTGCGCTACATGCGGTAAAGTAGCTCAGGGGACTGCATGTTTTTACTGCATTTGTCACCTGTTTTTTCATGTGGCAAAATGTGTGTTTGCTTCTGTGTTTGGTGTGACGTTAACAATTAATGACACTGAAAGTGCAACTAGGTAATTTTAGGTGTATAAATGTGGCCATACACTATACCATCTGATTGTACAATTTCCTTTAGATTTACCAAAACTATATAACAGGAGGATACACCTATCTATCCAATCACTCTGTATCCAATCAGGTAGGCTCTTGCACTACATCAAGTCCCGTGGACTGCATGTGGCCTCAGGGAGTTTAGTATGCGGCCTGAGCCCATTCAGGAATGCTGGGGATGCTGGGAAAACTTAGTTAATGGGTGAAGGTGTGCTAATAAGGTCAGCTGGTAAACTCCTTCCTGTGTCTTACTGGTTTGTCTGTCTGTGTCTGTATACCATGAAGTTTCTGAAGTGATCTGTGAAATATAGCCATGTATGAGGTAAGGCCTTGTTTTCAAAATCAAAGAAAACCTGTATTTTTGTGCAACAGAAGTACATTAATTGTATATTTTAGAAAAAAAAAAGAGGTGAACTTAGCCTTTAAGTCTTAACGATTATCTTGATTTGTCCTGTCCAAATTTGATCATTTCATATCTGAATTTGTCACTAGTAGGTGTCCTTGCCACTATTTGCAGCGTTTGAGTGTTCCACTTTCTTGACCATGGCTAAATGTCATGTGCTGGTTGTTAAATGCTACAAAAACACATATTCCTAGTATAAAATTCATCACATTCTCATGTTCAATCTTTTTGCTGAGCATAATTGAATGTTTCTTTTCAAAAAACATAAATGATTTTTTTTTTTTTAACTTCACTAAAGTAGAACCAAATGCATATGCTGGCACATCTAATTCACATTTTAGCTTTAAAATATTACTGGGGAAGATAAAAGAACAGGAAAATAGTTTGTAGGTCAGATAAGTGACTTCTCCAATAAAATCATCAAAAGACCTTGCAAGTATCAGAGAAAGTAAATACCAAAGAGAAAATAGGATGCAGACCCAATTTACTTTGCTTGAGAAAAGCTATGTAAGTTAGTATTATTTGATCAAAAAAATAATAATTTAAACAGGTTGATAGTCTTTTCACTGTTCCCAAAGATCCCAGTCAATAATAGACGGTAATAGACTCACAGAGGATCACTTAAAAAGGAACAGTTTTATTTTATTTGATTTCATCTCTTCTCTTCTCTTCTCTTCTCTTCTCTTCTCTTCTCTTCTCTTCTCTTCTCTTCTCTTCTCTTCTCTTCTCTTCTCCTTTCCTTCTTTCCTCTTTCCGCTTTCTGCTTTCCTCTTTCAGCTTTCATCTTTCTGCTTTCCGCCTTCCTCTTTCCTTTTCCCTTCCATCACCCCATCCATCAACACCCATGGAATGCGTGAAATGGCAGCTTGTGTGCTGTGATTTGCAAGCTTTCTTGTTCCCTGTCTATTGAATGATGTAAGTAAAAGATTGTCAAGCAATTTTTTTTGGACTGTGGAGACCTGCCAATGTGACCACAAGTGCACATGACCAGAAGAACACCTTGAAATGCATTTACAAAAACAATTTGTAAGGCACTTTTTTCAGCCAAGGGGTTGGAAACGCTGTTCAATCCCCAAGTCATACATTCCTGCCACCTGAAAGTTAGATTTGTGATACCACCTTAATAGTCTGCAAGCTGCTTTATGTTCTATATCTTAGACTTATGCATCACTTTCTTATACCATTGTTTTTTCAACTTTCTGAATGTACCCCTTTCATCCAACATATTTCCAATTTCTCTACTTTTAATATCTACCCCTTACACCTAAAGCCACTGCAGAACTAGAGTTCTAGAACATAGGAGTGGAGCAAGGCAAATGGGCAGGATGAATATATATTGTGCTGCAGCCAATCCCTGTATAGGTGTGCCCAGAATGTGGCCAAGGAGCACATAAATAGTCTGAACTATAGAACAGCCTTATCTTCCTGTTCAAGTGATTCCACCTGTTTAGGTGGGGGTGGCTACCCCCTGCCTCCAACCATTCTGCTGTTTCAAGTTGCTGTTCATTGACATCCTGGCTGCAGCAAAGCCGGGAGGCCTACACCAAAAAGTTTCTCTGGCACCCCAAGATTTCACCTGAGGATCCTGTCAGCATAGCTACACTGGAAGGTACCTGAAGAAAGCTGAATGGGCACAGCACTTCCCCTAGCCTCGTGAGTACAGCTTTACTGCAAGATACTGGTGACTGCGTATTACTGGGATCTCTGGACCACGTAGTTCCTCTCCTGAAATGTACATATCGGCTAATCCCATTTAGTTCTGTAGAAAGACTTTACCCTAAGTTTGGGCTAAGTAGTTCCTCTCTTGAGGGGAACATACCGACTAATACCCTTTAGCTTTGTAGAAAGACTTAATGCTAAGTTTGGGCTAAGTAGTTCCTCTCCTGAGAAGTTCATATTGTAGTCTACTCTAGTTTCTAATGCAAGAACTGTCCTCTGAACCTGGGTCGAGTACTGTAGTTCCCATCCTGAGGAGTACATACCTCTGGCCACTACTAGTTTCTCATGGAAAGATTGTTCCCTGAGCTGAGCAGAAGAACTGTTCCTAAAGTTTGCAGCATGGAGAAGATTGTCCTCTTGTTTCTGTTAGGGGTTCTGGAGTATCCCATACTACCTCTACACGCCATCCAAGTTATTAAACAATAAAACTGAAAAAATAACTTATGCATACCCTAGACTTCTGTTTGTGTTAGTGTGCCTGGAGTGTGCTCTGTGTGTGTTAGCAGTCTCTGCATTATTGACCCTGGTCATCATCATCATCATCTGTGCTGGAAGTGTACAGTGACTATGTCTTTGATCATCATCAGCCAGCGGTCCTTCCGGGGGTATCGCAACACATAGTTAATCAGATTGAAAAAGGATAAAAGTCTATCTAGTTCAACCAATAGAAAAAAACAAAAACAAACAGAAAATCTCCATATGCACAATCATATACCCATAGTTAATCAGAGGAAGGCAAAAATCCCCAAATAAAGCATGGTCCAATTTACTCCAAATTAAATTCCTTCCTGATCCCCCAGAAGTCAATGGGATATTCTCTGGATCAACTACCCCAAGTGGTTTTTCCTATAAATGTTAGGATCTAGTTATATTTTGTGCATTTAGGAATGCATCCAGCTCTTTTTTAAGACAATCTACTGGGTTAGCCAGAACTAGTTCTCGAGGGAGTTTACAGTACTTCACCCTTTTGTGACCAGGTAGGTGTTCTGCATGCAAATATACTGACAGGAAAAAGCTGACAAGAGTAGGCAGCAAACTGAGCATAGAAATACCCTTATCAGTTCCTTGCTGCTCCCTCACTGCTCAATTTGCAGGCTTGGGCAGATCAGTGTCACCATTGTGTATTGATTAATTGTAACAGAATAATACACATCCTTAGGCAGGCAATATATCTGTGCAATCAAATGTTTGTCTGGGGCTCAGTCTTAACATATAATTATATGATTTTATGAAGCAGATTTGAAATATGTCAGGGAATAGGGTGAATGGGTCATCAAATTCAATACACGAAGTAGAGCACTGTTACCTGATTGGTTACAAGAAGAAATTTTAACCCTAGGCTTAACTTTATAGATATTTCATTTTAATCAATAACAAGTTCAGTGCTCTCTTTAATGTATTCATTATGCAGAATACGTCTAACAGTGAGATTAAAAGTCTGGGTAACCAAACTCTGTAAGAAAAGTGTCAAATCCAGCAGAGAGTTACCACACATCTAAGACAAACAGTTGCTTAAATCATTGCTTTCTTGCTTTTTCCAGACAGCATCTTGGCCAGCAAGGCTGCGCAGTAACATGTACTGTATAGTGAAGCTGTGTGGCATTAAGGTGTTTGAAGAGAGCAGAGCTCGCAGCCCATATGATTAGTGTATTGCTTACCCCCACAGAAGCCCCTTGGTACGATGGGTTCCCTGTTCTGCCCCGACTCTATAAACCGCTCCATCTCCTCTGACACACCTGGTTATATCATTTGAAGGCTACGCACTTCTGTATAACTTAAATGTTAGTATACTACCACACTGTCTTAGTGTACAGGAAATATTCCACAAGCTACTTGATGATATATAAAGAAAATGTATTATAGCAGGGCAAGATAAATGCAATGCATAAAGCAATAAAAAGGCAACTGACTACGTTGAACTAAATGGGGTGAATATTAGCCTATATTATGGACTTGGCCACCATAAGGCTAACCTAATTTAAACTGGTACACACAGTGTTAGTAAAGAACAGCATAACCATAAAAAGCATAAACATCACAAATAAATTTCCCAATGTAACTCTTGGCAATAACCAGTCAAAAAGTATTGCTGAGTGAACTCTGTGTGTGCACCCCCAATAGTGGGTGGGTGCACACGTTTGTGAAAGGGGTAACCCTGGGGATGGCTGTAAAGTACCTAGTGCCTAATTAGCAAATTTAAGCCGGTTAACGTTAGGATCCATCTCTATGGTGGTGCATGTGTTAATGTCTCTTTAAACTGTATACAGTGGAAGACTGGAAGACTGGAAGACGGGCAAGTAATGGGCAGTCTCTTGACATTAAACTGCAGACAGTGATGGGATAAGCACAGTTGATTCCGCTCACCACTCCTGTTACCCAGCGAAACTGGTCACTTAATGGTCTGTTGTCCCTGGTGGCTCAGTCCTCAAAAGCAGGTCCCCAAAATATTCTTTTCTTGCTGGTGTAGGCAGCAAATCTCTCCAGCTTTGGTCCTAGGACAGCAAAAGATTTTCCTTTGGCTCAGTCCTCTCCCAGGTTCAGTCTCTCTGAAGGTGAGCACAGGCAGGTAGGAGCAGCAGGTCTGTTCCCCACAGTCTGCAGCACAAGATGCTCTCAGTGGTTCTGTCCTCAGCCTCTATGGATAGAGTACACCCCACCAGGCTCTCTCCCAGTGTAAGCGCACACAGCAACAGGTCGACACACTCTGGTTTCCCTGTACTGTCTACCCAGACCTTTGGTCAATTGCCAGGGAAAATTATACTGCTCTCCTCCCCTGTTTGCAAGGCAGTCTGGGTAGTCAAGTCGACAGTCCCCATTCACTTGCACTACCCATGATCCACATGATCCATTGTGGCTGCCGTATCCAAGAGGGAGGAGGAAGGAGGGGATGTGCTCTGCTTTCTCACAGGCTTACTGCTGCTGCTGGGGATGGAGTGAGTGGACGCAAACAGCCCGCAACTGTACCGCTCTGTTTACACACAGCAGCAGGAAGAGTGGAGATCCGGGCACTGCTCCAGCCGGTGGGCACCCAGCTGCATTAGCATGAGGAGAAGGGGGGAAATTCTATGACCGGGGAACAGCAGACAGCAGCAAAAAGTAAGTACCGTATATACTTGAGTATAAGCCGACCCAAATATAAGCCGAGGCACCTAATTTTACCACATAAAACTGGGGAAACTTATTGACTCGAATATAAGCCTAGGGTGGGAAATTGCAGGGCCCATTACATTACACTGACAATCACCAACACATTACAGAGGCCATTACATTACACTGACAATCACCATTGCATTGCAGGGCACATTACATTACACTGACAATCACCAACACATTACAGGGGACATTCCATTACATTAATCGTCATTACTGGTACATTGCAGGGGCCATTAAATTACACTGACAATCACTATTGCATTGCAGGGGCCCATTACATTACACTGACATTTACCAATACATTACAGGGGACATTACTGGTACATTTCAGGGGACATACCGTATCTCTTCTCTTCAGCCTGCATGTTAAGCCGCTCCGACGCGCGCTCCGGCTCCGGACCCGCCCCCAGGACAGTGACAAGCCAATCCCTGGCAGTCACTCTGAACTGCAGCCAACAAGCCTATGTATGTGCGCCGCTCATTGCACATACATAGAGTTTTCTGACCAGATGCTGACTCGAGTATAAGCCGAGGGGGGCATGCTGAAAAATCCCCATTGTGACAGCGGGGATCTTCTCCCCACACTCAGTTTCCCTATATTTAAAGAAACGCAGCCGTGGGGGGGGGCTCTACAATGGGAGAACTACAAGTACAACTACTGTGAGCCAGTTTGTAGTTCTCAGTGAACTACCAGGGTGCTGATGAGCGCTCTAGGTAGTTCATTGATGTTTCCTGTCATTCTGTGACTGCCTGCCTGTACAAGGTTGCAAGCTACACTGACAGTCTGCAGGAGCCTGAGATTGCACCAGAGGTCTGCTGATCGCAAGTGCGATGCTCTGCAGGCTCCTACTAAAAAAATAATACATGCAATTTTTTTTTTATGCAAAAAGATGTGCATTTATTATTATTATCCTTTAAATTATAGATAAAATGAAAATTAAGAAATGCATAATCACATTATACCAAGTGGTATAATTGTGCTTTAGAATTTTCACTTTGGTACAATCAGATGTGACTGTGGCTCGCATGTGTTTACCTGCACTCTATCTATCCCTCTGTGTACCCACCTTTTTGTCTCAAACTCCACTATCTTTTTAATGACTCTGCAGAGGGGGGCGAAGAGGAACTGAGTGGTGATAGGAGGAGCTAAGAAAGCAAACACATAGCTGGGTGAGCAGAGGCAGTATAAAGGAACAACTTGTTTTCTTCAGCATCGCTGATGTCAGTGTTACCTAATCATAGGGGGGAAGTTATGTGACCAGTCCCCAAATGTTCAGAGAGCAGCTGGGGTGACTGTTTGCATGAAAGAGGCAGTTAGAGTGAACTTTTCATATTGGAGAGGAAAAATCTGCATAAGGTAAGCTTACTGATGCATTTATGCTTTATCCTCCATCTATCCAAAATGTATATTTAAATGTTTCAAGTGTATTTGACCTATCATGTTTTACAAACAACAGTAAGTGACAAAGTGGAGATATTCCCCAGGTTTAACCTGTTATGGCAAATTAAAGGGGTTGTAAACATGAACAAAGAATATCTTTCTATAGTGGGCACTTGTCTCAATTAAGAGCACTAAGTGTCATTTTTGATTGACAACCTCAGCTCTATTCTCGTGTGCTGTGTGAAAGGGGGTCCCTTCCCTCCAATCAGCTCTCAGAGCTTTCCTCACTGAGCTCTGCAGAGTGTAACATCAGCTCTCCACTGCCTTTTTTTAACGGAAAATGCTTATAAATTCAGCACTTTGAATGGATGTAGAGGAGAGAAGACTGCAAATAGACAGATGCAACTTATGTAGGAGGATTTGTTCCATCTCTGTGTATCACCTGAGGATATTCACTTCACTGGGTATATGTAAGGGTGCAAACAAGCAGAACTTCCTCTTTTGGATTTAGCTCTGCTTTAAGGATCTTGTTTATGCTACCTTGGAGTACTTATATTTCTCTTTTCCACACCTGCCAGGCACATTATAGCATCAAAGCTAAGTGCCCTTATTAATTGTATTGATAGTATTGATCATTTTCAGTATGTTGAAGGAACCTTGACTTATTTTACCTTATCTTTGATAAGATCTGTCCCCCTGAGTCCTTCCTTCTTCTTCCAATCCAATGAATGTGCCTCATTAGCCACTCATGGAAATGTCTTTAGACGGTGTGACAATGGATGGATGGGCTTATTTCTCAATAAGAAAAGTCCAAGCCTTGCAAAGAGAGTCTACTAGGTAAAATTACAATGCCTGCTTTTCAAATTTGAGCATAGTTACCCAGTAAATTGTAAGTCTGGCTTTAACAAAGACATTTATTTTGACACAGCTTAGTCATTTTCCACTTAATTATAATTGGAGTGCAATGTATCTCATTCTGTGCTCAAATGTAGACCCTTATGTGTGCAATAGCCCATAGTTACATTACGTAAGGAACTCACTTGTTCTCACTATTGTGTTCTTATTGGATTTGTTACCTAACCTCTACTATGCCACAATCTTTCATTTCCTGCCATTTCTGTTGGTGATAAAAACACATAATGAGAGCTTTTACCCAAACCATTTATCCATCTGCAACAGAACAGCTCTGCAATTTGGAGGGGAAAATATTCTTCAGAAACATATTGCAGATGAGAAAACAACAAGCCACTCATACGGTATAAGAAGCAGTATGGTCTCTGATACTTTAAGATAAAAGTATGTAGCACATACTGATTTTGACAAAATAAGAAAATACATTATTTTATATTAAAGGGAATCCTTAGTATTCTCTATGCTCAATGTTCGTTATAGAGGTCTTACAGAGAATCTTTTTTTTACATTAACCCATTAGCATTCTATCACTTTACAACCCCAGCTATCTAAAGGATGAGCACGGTGGTCTTGCTGCAAGAACCTGAATTCAATAGCCACCACTGTTTGCCCATATCATTCTTATTATTTACAGAAATGCTTGAATATACAGAACACTGGTTGTCCCCCATGTTCCAAAAGAATACCTGAGAAAAATGTGGGTAAATCATAACAAGTACCACATCCAATATATCAATAACCAAATTGTGAAAGAAGAAGATGGACATTTCAAGATCCATCCAACATTATTTTTTCAAAGCTAAAGATGAACTTCAGTCCTCTTTACCTTTGGCCCATCCTTGTGACTTCCCCCCGTTGCTGCCATCTTTGCTAGTCTGGTGCCTGCACATATGCACTGAAGGGCTCTCTTTGGCCTCTGGGTCCCAGTAGAGCCCTGCAGCACATGCAGAAATATGGCAAGATTTAAGGCTCCCATACCTGCACTGTCTTCGCTTACTCACAGAAAACCCACCCATTTCCAGATGTGGTGCAGGGCCTGAAGCCCTGCTGCACATCTGTGCATGCAAAGAATTGGGGGAGGGGGGGGGGCAGAGGTACAGAAACCTTATAAAAAAAAAATCAAATGTAAGGAGGAGAGGTCCGCTATGAATGCTACTGTATATCATAAAAATCACTTGCTATTGGTGTAGAACATACAGTATTAATCAAGTGTATGATACAGATTACATAGATTTAATACATTAAACCTAGTACACATTATTAGAAAATCAGATGAAAATATCCATATTTGGAATGATCGTTTGGGATTCTCTCTTCGTTAGTATACTGCTTTTAAGAGCCAATGTCAACTTTTCAGACAGAAATTTCCAAAGGGACATTTTGGAATTTTTTTTTTTCGTTAGTTACTAGCAGGAACAATTTTAATTTCATTTGTACAGTATTTGTCCTTAAAAAAATCAAATGAGCAAGATCATTCATGAATGGATAAAAGTACGACCTGGAAGAAGCTGGCAGCAAAAATAATTTTAATAAACATGAAAGAATTATCAAATACAGGATAATAAAATATTTTTTTAAGAACATATTACCTGAAATGTCTGTGATAGTGACAAATAAATTAGTAAATACGGTTAGCCAGTATACAGATTATCTCTTGGATTACAAATAAAGGGTTATGATTATTATTATTATTAATAATAATAAATAATTATTATTACTATATTTAGAAGGGTCACACACACTTTGGATTCTATGCTGGAATGTAGCTGCATACTTGGGAAGTTTTCCTGTGTCCTTTGAGAATTTTTGTACCATTAATGGCATTCTCATTTTCAAAATGGTACAAACATTCAGAAACAAATGTAATGATTGTTCATCCAATTTTTAAAAAATGTGCACTAGGTTTTAGTTTAACAGCCACGCAAAGTATTGGTAGATGTGGGGAACATTCTACTTCTACTCTATCATAATAACCACAATAGTTTATAAATCTTGGATAGTAAATTTAGCTTATGAAACATATCCAGCTACAAGAGGTAGATACATTCCATGCTACAACTGTATCCCAATTAGAAACACTTCAATGGTTAAGTATGATTTGGTATGTCCCTGCTTCCCTCCCCATCAATGATGTCTCCTTTCCTGCTTCCACTCCTCAGATTGCAATTGTATACCTTCGCCTGAATTTAAGCTTTTACTAACACACGATAGGTATCTCCCTTGTCTCTACAATTGTAACCAAATCTAGTCTAGATAACTTTGTCTGATGTAATCTACTATCCTACTACAGTTGTTTTACTGCATGCAAATATCTAAGTACCATTGTAATGACTTATGTTCATTTGTATCTTGTGAATGGTTCTTAATAAAGCTTTTTTTTTTGAAAAAAAAAAAAAGAAACACTTCAATGGTTAACAACAGTTCACCAATTAGTAACAAGTCCCAAGAGGAGGCACATCTGTCTAGGGACTTGTTCGGGAAGTATGCAGCCACAACATAGTATAGGAGCAGTTATGTGTAGCCCCTTACATAGTCCAAAAAACACAATGTCAGCATTATTGGCTTTACGCAAAAATGACACTAATGTATGTCCGAGTGTGGCAGGAATATTAAATTGCAGCTTCCTTTGGGGAAACCAAAGTTAATGGTTTAGTGTTTACTGTAAAATTCTACAGAATATATTGTCAAAATATATTTTAAATAAAAAATTCCCTTGCAACTTGCAAAAAAAAAAAAATAAAAAATAGCACTGCTCTCTGTCACCTTTCAAGATGGGTTGTGGTCAATTTGTTTCTAAGATAATATTGCTCATTTTGACAGATATATTTCCAGTGAAACAAGTAATAATAATGCAAATATGTAGATTAACTAAAGACTTTTTTTTAAAATATAGCTCAGTAAAACTATGTTTACTTCAATCATATGGTCATGTACTATTGAAATTATTTTTTAATTAAAAGTAAAAGTCTGCACCTGAGTAGTTGTTAACACTGGTAAATCACCCCTACCTCAACTCGGCCCTCCCTTTGTATAGGTTAACTTATGAGGGTAGACAGTGCCCCCAGAAGTTTGATAAAGTATGGTCGGGGTGGATTGAGGTGTGTGGTTAGGGATGCAATGGGAGGCCGATGGGGGGTGTGGGGTGGCCGGCCCCAATGGGCTCTGGTGGTTCCTCTCCTCCCGCCCTTGTCCCCCCCCCCTGCCCCTGGGTCTTGTCTCCAGGGGTGGGGATGTCTGATGGAGGGTGGGGGAGGGAGGTTGATTACGCAAAGGGAAGAAATGGCACTGTCTTTTACGATGGGACTCAGAGCTGGAAGGATACCTGTGGACTCTATGGTGCGGAGGGGTGGCTTTATTTTTTTTTTCCCCCCTCCCTCCTACCTTTGTACGTTATCCCATTATATTTTACTGCTACCATTTATGCATAATACATATGTTTTCCCTATTACCCTGCCATGATACTTTATGTAACCTAGACTAAGTCTTTATCCCAGATATTGCTTTTATTATGCTGACAGCTGACAACCTAATGTACTTCATACTGGATATAACTTGGGTAAGAAACAAAAATGCATGACTTTGTACTGTTTGTGATTCTGATTTGTACAATAAAAACCTATCTGTTAAAAATCACCCCTACCTAAAAGAAAACTCAAAAGGTCAAGAAAAGTTACATTATTGCTACTATTAATTCTAAAAAAAAAAACATTAAAAGCCAATTGCAAACACAGTTTTGCGAACATACCCGAAGAATCAATTGTACCAACTGTTCAAGTATAAAGAAAAAGGTTAGTGAATATGACCAGCTTACATTGTTCCTTTGCTTTTAGCATCCAGAACTTTTATGGAAGTGTCAATCAATGCTGAACCTAGGAAAATGTTAATAGGCACCGGAAAGGGTCTGCAAATACAGTGCATTATGAGGTTTAATAGAACACGTAATTATCTGTCCAGCTTTTGTACTATATTGTGCAGCATGGCAATGAGCTTACCACCTTGTATAACAATGTATATTTTTCCAAGTCATAATTTAATTCCATCTTACAAGCACTCTGTATAACTCCCCCTGTAAGTACTTTTACAGCTACATGTGTGCCCTCATCTGTGACACTGCGCAAGAGCTGTGACTGTTTGATTAAGACAAGCACAGTATATTTAGCTTCAGGGTTTTGTGTTTTGGGTTTAATTAGGTCCTTAATCCAAACATCAATCATTGAAGGAATGTTCCTGACTTTGGCTTTCAACATCTACATATTTTCCTGTGTAAGTATTAAGTATCGCTATTATACATCTTTTCTAGTCCACAAAGGGTAAAACAAGGACAAGTTATGTCGGTAGTACAAGAAAAATAAAATACTTGCATATCAAATGTTGTTTAAAGGCTGTTATAGATGTTGTTAGGATAAGTGATTTGTTCTATAAAAGTATGCTATAAACTTGTCACAAGTAAAATTCAAGGCAATGCAATGAACCATGGATATAACGTACTGCACTATGTATTAAAGTGGAATTGAACTCAACAAGTGAAAATTTGCTATGTTATAGGGAACGCTTAGATATGCAATTTATGCCTAAATAGTTCCCTGAAATGAACACTTTTTGTCTTGAATTCTTGTTGAAAAATAACAATGCACTTCCTCATATGTATATATAATGCACTCCCTCCCTGATATATAAGGGGGCAAAAGGGGAAATTTCCTTACCAGAGGGGGCTCCAGACTTCCTTTTTTTTAAAAAATTAAACTTATCTTCCCTCAAGACTTCAATAATGTGTTAATTGAGGAAATTGTCAAGTTTGCAGTCTTTGCCAAGCTCTGGTCATGTCTCACTCTATTTCAACAGGCAGATTTATTACATGGTGAAGGACTTGCTGATACCTTTCCAGGTGTTATTGTAGCTCTTAGAATATATTTTAGCATTATTGTCACTAGATGTTCAGGAGAAAGGGCGTTCAGCAACTTGGAACTGATAAAGAATTATCTAAGAACCACAATGACCTATGAAAGACTATGCTCTGTGCCTTCTGTCTGTCAAGAGCAATGTCCTCATGATGAGTTAGCCCATAGATTATGCAAATTTATTTCCTTCCATCATGGGTGCAAAAATGCCTCCCGCAGGAGAGCCTTCCCGGCCAGCAGAACACAATGATTACTACTAGCAGCTATAGCTGCCGGCAGTAATTGCATGTAAAAAATTAGGCTGGTTGTACCCAGGTCAATCGATGGATACAACCAATCTGCCCATAGATGGCTAGATTCTGGAGCAGTCGCTGTTGAACCTTTCAAGATTAGATCCATCTATGGCCTGCTTAAGTTAAAGAATTTGCAGATGCTAAGTGCAGGAAGAAAGCCTTTTTGTAAATATTGTAATACGATTCATAACTGTGATGTATGACTTGCCCATTCCAATTTTCTGGGTAATGTGTATTTTTACAATCAATAAAATGGAGAAAAAAGTCTTCTTGAGTCTCCTTCGGAACGTAACTTATATTTCTTTATAAGAAATGCAGTTTCTCATTTATTTCAGTTCACATTTTTATTTGTCATATCATTTTATTTCTATGTTGAGGGCCCCCTGAACTTGAACTCCCCTGGGCCCCCCAAGGTCTAAATCCAGCACTAACTGCTGCCTCTGACTACAGGTCCAAGAAAACTTGGAGTGAGAGTTGGTGATGTCACTGTTGTGCTGCTCCCTGTTCTCCTTGCTTGAGGTTCTGACATAAGGAAACAAATCCTGCCTTTATCAAGATGGTCATCCGCACACAGCGACACAGTGCATAACAAGCCAGTAAGGAAGAAAAAATCAGCTGCAAGGAGACCACAGACAATACTGGTGGCCAGTACTGTATTCTCTGCTTGCCTTTTTTGGACACAGCTTCCACAGTTCACTTCCTCTTTAATGAACTGTGAGATGTGTAATCTCTAACAGAGGATACACACCAATGAGTTTATGGGACAGGCTTGATGCATCTCCATCATTTCCAGTCCGCTCATAGCTCTTGCTCAATTATTGATTAACCCCTTATTCACCCTGGGTCTCATCCCTGCATTCTTCAAATGGTGGACGAATAAGAGATTTAAATGTATTGCTGATTTTTGTGTGTGTGGGGGGTGGGGTGGGGCGGATTCATTTGCTTCAGTTATTGTGAAAGAAGCACCATCTCCCAGACACAGAAGTATACCACTTGTCAGGATTCTGCTGCTAGGAAGACCAGATATTGTAGCTACACATGAAAACTGAGCCAAAACAATATAGATATCCTTAGGCTACTTCCACACTGGGGCGGTAGCGGTAAATCCCCGTTAGTTTCAGCGGGGATTTACCGCTGTTATAGCGCCGCTAAGGCGCCGCTATGCAGGTGGGTGCACGGAGCTTTTAAACCCCCCACAAGGGGTTGAAACTGGGTTTAAAGTGCCGGTGCACTGCGCCTGTTACGCGCCTCAGTGTGAAAGTAGCCTTAAAGTGAGGTTTATTAACAGTGAACACAATGATAAATAAACACAGCAAACAGTGAACAAAAATAAACCCCAGCAAGCAAGAACCAAAACCCCACAGACATTAATCACTAAACAACTAAACTATGGACTAAGTACAACTACAGTATATACAAGGTAGGGACAAGGGTACAAGGGATGCAAGGAAGCAAGGGATCAGGGCTGGGTGCTAGGGCAGGAAGTAGGAGCAAGGCAGATGGGTACAGGAAGGGTCAGGATATCAGGGGACACGAGCACAAGGATCTGGCAGCAAGGAGGCAGCAGAGTCAAAATCGTGACTCACTAGGGAGAGGGAGGAACAGTCTTAAATAGTCACCTAGTGGCTGAATGAAGGTGTGGCTGATTTTCACAGCGTGCTGGCTCTTGGCAGACACCTGCTGGTGGATACTGGAGCTGCAGCAGACAGCCCAGAACAGTACAGTGCCCCCAGCAGGTGAGCTCCAACCTAACAGTACCCCCCTTAAGGAGCAGCCTCTGGATGCTCCATAAAGCTCCATCATTGGGGTTCACAAGCTGCCTGGGTACTCCACTGCCAATGTCCGATGGCTTGGTGAGAACCCCACCGCCGGGGTCCCAAAACTGTCTGAGTTTTCTGCTGGTCAGATCCCCAAAGAGGAGCAATACTGAAGGCTTACTATTCTTAAGAGCAGCCTGTGTCCCAATGTTGGGACATTGAAAGACACCTGGATACTTAGTGCCAAAGTCCCTGGTCCATGCAGGTACACTGACACCAGGGTGTCCCATCCCACCTGGACCTCTTCTCTCTCTGTTACTGGAGATTGCTCTGAGTTTTACCTGCCACTCAGTTCTACCCAGGGCATAGCTTACCCCACTCGGGTCCCCAAATGCGCTTGAGATTGCAGAGATGACCCCTGGGTCAGGGCAAGATTCATATGGAACACTGCCCTTTCCCATTGGACCTTTACTACTGGGGCCGTAACAACAAAGACAGTTCTCTTGTTTAGAGTGGAGATCTGGACCTCCTAGCCTTGGCATCACAGGATCAGTTGGCTGCAAAAAGAACTTAGGGTGGACCACAGAAGAGATCTTAACCCACACAGATAACCCATATAACACTGGAACTTTAGAAGCCTCCAACATATCAGGAGGCAGGAGTTTAACCCAGTGAAGAGAGTCAGACTTGAAAGCAAGTTGTGAATCAGCATAGTCCAGAGGGGCGGCAGCACGGGAATCAACATAGTCCAGAGGGGAAGCAGCCTGGGAATCAGCATAGTTCAGAAGGGCAAGAGCCCGGGAATCAGCATAGTCCAGAGGGGCAACAGCTCGGGAATCAGCATAGTCCAGAGGGGCAACAGCCAGGGAATGAGCATAGTCCAGGCTGCAGATCACCCGTGGCAGGCTTGAAAACAGATGACCGCATGGAGGAGGCATGGACCCCATAGGCAGGTGGCAACATGGAGGAGGTATGGACACCATCGGCAGGCGGCAATATGGAGGAGACATGGACACCATCAGCAGGCGGCAACATGGAGGAGGCATGGACACCATCAGTAGGCGGCAACATGGAGGAGGCATGGACCCCATCAGAAGGCAGCAACATGGAGGAGGACTGGACACCATCAGCAGGCAGCAACATGGAGGGAGACTGGACGCCATCAGCAGGTGACAACATGGAGAAGGACTGGACCTCATCAGCAGGCGACAGCATGGAGGAGGACTGGATCTCATTGGCAACAGGAAGCAGCATGGAGGAGGACTGGATCTCATCAACGGCAGTCAGCAGCACATCAGGCTGGGCAGTGGGCACAGGATCAGCGGGCAGCAGATCAGCAGGCACCGGATCAGCAGGCTGGGCAGCGGGCACCAGGTCAGCAGGCAACATAGATAGTGGTAGAGTTGTAAGAGCAGGAGAAATGTTTTGTTTCGTTTTTTTCTGTTTTGATACTGGAGATCTGCACATAGTTGCATTGTGCTGACCAGAGTGTACTGCTGAGGGAAGGGTGGTAGCAGTACTGGGAAGAAGAAAAGGAAGAGCAGCAGAAGTGCAAGAAGAGGCCTGAGAGGTTGCTATGGGTAATGGTACTGCAGAGGGAGCCTTCAATGGATTGAATACAGAGGCAGTGTGGTTACTGGTAGCAGGAAGTAAAGAACACTCAGTAGCAGCTGTGGTTGCTAGGGGTAACAGAGGAAGGGATTCTTGATTTTTAACAGCAGATCTGACTATATGTGACTCATCTAGCACTGGGGATATGATCTCTGACCAAGCTTGTAGCAGGGTTGAACTAAAGTCAGTTTGTCTCTACCTTGCTCATTTTTCTCAAAAACAACCTGCACAATGTTCCAGCAACCATCCCAAAAATCCAACCTGGTACATAGTAAATGGGGGAGTGAAACCATTATAGTCCTGAGAGATAACTGGAAATAATAATGCTGAAAAGACCTGAATAAATGGTTGTACCTTGCTAAGGGCGAATCTGCCCTCAAAAGTTAAAGCATGTGCTGTCAGAATGCTTCCCAGCAGTTCCTCCACAGTGAAATTCTACCACATGAAACAACAATAATCTTTATCTACTTCTAGTGCAAGCTGCACAAGACAAATAGCCCTCGCTCTAAGCATCTTGACAAAGCAAACAAAAAATTCAAAGCAACTGGCTCCCTGTTCCCAAGTGTAGCCGATCTGGTCATTAGTGGGCGTCATGATTATGTCAGAATTCTGCAGCTAGGAAGACCAGATATTGTAGCTACACATGAAAACTGAGCAAAAACAATATAGATATCCTTAAAGTGAGGTTTATTAACAGTGAACACAGCGATAGACACCTGCTGGTGGACACTGGAACTGCAGCAGACAGCCCAGAACAGTACAGTGCCCCCAGCAGGTGAGCTCCATCTTAACTCCTTACAATGTCAAAGTTGGACTGCCTTTGAATCTTTGTACAGATTGCGATAAACAATCTGGTTTCATATCGGCAATGTATTCCTTGCTAATGCCACAACCCTATAAATAACAATATATGTTAAAGTGGGAACATGACCTGAATGTGGAATTAGATCTCGTGGATTGGCATAAACTAGAGGGATATGCTTCCAGATCATATATTAACACTTCTCTAATATAAGCTAATTATAAAGTTTTACTTAGATGGTACATGGTCCCAACGAGATTGGCCTCTTACGTCTCAGGAACCTCACCTCTCCTCCTTTAGAGGATGCGCCTAAGAAGGCTTGTTCCTTTATATTTGGTGGGAATGCCCAAAAGTTTGCAGATTCTGGATCCGTGGCTATAATTTCCTATATTTTTTGACAGACAAAAATCATTAAAAAAACACAACAGGCTCTATTAGGCCAACCCATTTTAGAGGCTCCACGGCAAAGTGGCTCGTTATCACAAACCACCGTCAGCTGACAGCGGCCGCGATAACTAGTATTGCGAGCGCGCGCGCACTCACTGTGTTCCGTGGGGGCCAGGGAGCAGGTGCTGCAGACTCAATCGCCGCCGGCTACCCACAATCACCCCCCCCCCCAGAGCGACAGAACGGAGGTCCGTGAATGTAAACACGGATCTTTTTTCTGGCAGAGGGGGAAGGGCTGTGATCACGGCTTCCTGTATATGGAAGCCGTGATCACTCCCCTCCCCCTGCCAGTCCAGCCCCCATACAGTTAGAACACATTGAGGGAACACAGCTAACCCTTAGAGTGCCCCCTCCCGGTTAACCCCTTCACTTCCAGTGGCATTTACACAGTAATCAGTGCATTTTCATAGCACCGATCGCTGTATAACTGCCAATGGTCCCAAAAAAGTGTCAAAATGGTCCGACATGTCCACCGCAATATCGCAGTACCACTAAAAATCGCAGATCGCCGCCATTACTAGTAAAGAATAAAAAAAATAAAAACCCCATAAATGAATTCTCATCATTCGTAAACGCGGCAACTTTTGAGTAAACCCATCAATAAATGCCGATTGTGATTTTTTTTTTACCAAAAATATGAGGAAGAATATAAATCGGCCAAAACCGATAAAAAAAATGTTTTTTTATATTTTTTTTGGATTTGTATTTCAGCAAAAAGTAAGAAAATTGTTTTATTTTGCAAAATTGTCGCTCTTTTTTTGTTTATAGCGGCGATCAGAAATGACACAGAGGTGATCAAATACCGCCAAAAGAAAGCTATATTTGTGGGAAGAAAAGGATGCAAATTTCATTTGGGTACAACGTTGCACGACCGCGCAATTGTCAGTTAAATCGACGCAGTGCCGCATCAAAAAAGTGCTCTGGTCCTAAAGGGGGAAATCCTTCTGGGATTGAAGTAGTTAAGAACAAAAAACTTCTCTGTAAAACATTCAAGAAAAAAATAATACAATAAGTCCATCATAAAAGTCTTCCAACCACTGTGCCTTATAAGAGAAAAATAGTTCCTTTTTCCAATGTATATGCTCCACCACATGTGAGAGAAGTGCTCACTCAATGAAAAACGACTTTATGTTT
>BLSH010551600.1:45438-77899 GCA_018402905.1 Glandirana rugosa | reverse complement strand
TCCCCATTTATTTGTAGGGCACTTGCCCTAGTTTGAAGATGATTTTAGAACAGTTATATGGCTTCTACCGTTAATTAATACTTTTCAGACACAGTTTGAAGATGATCCACATTCACCTCCATTTTTGCTTTTTTTATGTTTTTATTTTTTTAAAAATATTTACAGTTATTTCCCTGTCCCCATTTTTTTGTAGGGCACTTGCCCTACCCTTACCCCCATTTTACTTCCTTTTGCAGCCCTCTGGGGCTTTCCAGGACTTTCCTACAGCCATTTTTGTGCCTAAAAGTTCGGGTCCCCATTGATTTCAATGGGGTTCGTTGTCCGTGCGATCGTTCGGGTTCCGTCCGGACCCGGACCCGGACTTTGTCACGAAGTTCGGACGGACCAGCAGAACCCGAACTTCCAGGTGTTCGCTCAACTCTAATTATAAGTGATTAATAGACCTGTAGGTTACCAATTTTGAAATAATTTATTCACTATGTATTTATATCCATTCAGTATTTATATCCATTTTTAGATTGGGCTTTTTTTAGTCTAGTCTATTTGATTCCAGTGCAATATTCTAGATTATAAAACTAGATTGCGTTTATCTAATAATTAATTAAGAATTGAGATTAAGGGTATGTGCGTACCGCTTTATTATATTTTTTGATATTTAATATTTTGTATTTTTATTACATTATTTATGTATTTTTATGTGAGAAGTATTAACTAGAGTTAATATTTATTTGTCATAGTGTTGCAAATACTTTGGTGTTGTGTATAGCAGTGTGCCTGTAATATCTGTCACCAACACACACAGTCTTATTTTATTATATTTTTTATACGTTTTTTTGGTTCCAAATGTTTTTTATTTCTGATTAGGTATTTTGTATCATTTTTGAAGCCTGCATTTTTGATTGTGTATGGATTTTGATTGGTCCAATAGCTTGCGGGTTGTCGGTATATAAGACTCCACTAAGATGGCAGTGGTTGAGCTTTCTGATGACGCACATACTGCAAAATGCATTAAGGCTGTGCTAGTGCCACCATTGATGTCACTTCTGGTTGGGCATCCCACATCTCTTCCGGCTGTTTGGAATGCATGTCGGCTCTATTCAAGCTGCATTGCTGGGAATGCCCTGGGGCTGTTCGTGTCAGTGCTCACTCTAGCACCTTTGAAATGTAAAACTATTTATTTTATATCACTTTTTATGTCTATTTGAATAAAATACTGCACCATGATTTATAAAATGTCCCTTGGGTATGTGGATTGTTATATTGAATGATAGAGATATATACATGAGTGTCTGAGTGCTGGGGATTCATCCTTCCTTGGCTCTGGAATCACCTGACAAGTGATCTAAGGAAACCCTTTTGAGTATTGTGAAAAGCAATCAAGACCTTTCAGAGGTCATTTTGTAGGTGGTGAGTGAGCACTTCTCACATGTGGTGGAGCACACAAATTGAAGGAGGAACTATTTCTCATTTTTAAGGCACTGTGATTGGAGGACTTTTGATGATGCACTTATTGTATTATTATTTTTTTGTTTAATGTTTTACAGAGGAGCTTAATTTAAGTCTGGAGAGTGCAAAATCAGGCTCACTTATGCATAGAAACCAATCAGCATCCAGGTTTTATTGACAAAGCTTAATGTAGCAAGCTAAAGTTAGAAGTTGATTGGTTTCTATGCATAAGTGAGCCTGATTTTGCACTTTCCGGATTTAGTAAATAAACCCCCTAGAGTCTGAAAGCATTCCTGGAACCTTGACATCAAGCTTCTCCATTGCACAGAATACTCTACATATTCTCTTTCTTCCTTTCTTTCAATTCCTATCCTTCTTGGATGTAATGTTTTAGATTAGCTGGATTAGATATTTAGGAAAGGATCTGACGAGTGGAGGAAATGTTACTATCAAGGGTGTGTAGAAGCAACATCCCTTTAAATGTCTTTTACTATTTTGAATGTTACCATTGGCTGATTATGCTTGATAATGACATTTTCAACCGTTTGTAACTGTTTTGTATATATCAGCTACATTTTGCTAATAGAAATGATTAGAAATGAACAGAGTATATACACATGAAGTTCAATTTAAGCAGCACCTTGTTAGTCTACTGTGTTTTTTGCACTGTAGAATGAAACTACAGAAGCTTAGAGAAATAAGCACAAACGCTGAGTAAAACACCAACTCCGTAAACAAAAAACCCTTATTGGGAATGTGACCCTGAACCCCTTGTGTTGGTGCCAGTCAGCAGGCCTGGGCATAGCCATGTGTGTTTGGAAATGCTGCATTGCACTGGTTCCACAGCAACTATAATGTGCCGAGGGCATCATCTGTCACCTACAGTATCTCTTGCTGATATTTGTAGGACAGCTTATTTAACAACAGTTTTAATTCACTGCCCCCTTAAACTACAGTGTGGGTGTGCTAAGTACAGGTTTTTATGGTAGAATCAGCAGTGAGAACTTTATTCTGCACTTACAGACTAGGTGCTTCAAGTGCATACAGAAAGCTTGTTAAATGATTTTACAAATGCCTTCTAAATCGAATGCTCTATAGTATTTACCAGCTGGGATTAAACAACGCTTATGTGTTTAGGGGTAGCATAAGGGGTAACAATGTGTCCCCAACAGCCTCTCCTACTTAGGTACTACGGTAGCAACACCCTCTCATGGTACGCGCTCTCTCTCAGCAAATTATGTTCTGGTGAATTGGTATAGGTGTTTAAACCCTTATTTTTTTTAGATTAGAAGCTATTTAGGAAGTGAATTATCATACATACGCAGCCTAGACCATGTTTA
This sequence comes from Glandirana rugosa, assembly GCA_018402905.1. NCBI lineage: Eukaryota > Metazoa > Chordata > Amphibia > Anura > Ranidae > Glandirana > Glandirana rugosa. The sequence goes on along the minus strand of BLSH010551600.1, from coordinate 75,113 downwards.
CTTTCACTGGGAAACTTCAGGGCTGCACACCCTTGCCATTGCTCTAAAGCTACATTCTGCAGCACTCAGTGGTCTCTCCAATCTGGAAGATCTAAGACTCATCCTTCTACAGATATAGACCAGCTTTCATCTAGGGAACACTCAAACATCCTCCTTCAGGAGTCTACTCCACTTCAACTTTTTCACACCTGAGAGGCACACTCTCTCAACGTGGCCACTTTTCCATAGCTGCTGCATTCTCTATTTCTTACCCCAACTTTCATCAAGGAATGCATACTCCATTTCATGCTCAGAAACTTTTACTGAAATAGTCTCAAAGAACATCTTGATTGTGATCAGGTACTCTCTTTAACAGTAACAACATTTTGTCAATACTGTTTGATTCTTTTCTTGTTATATATCAGTTTCTTTCAACTTCCCAGAGAATAAATCTGCCCACAAATGAGTCAACTGAATGAAAACAGCTAACTTGATTCCCCCATCAAGCCACCTAAAGCCTGTGGATGGGGCACTTGGGAACTTTTATTTCCTCATCTTGTGCACTGAGCCGGGATGGACTCTTCCCAGCCAGCATTCCCAGTGTACTCATAGGCGTCTGGAGTGGTACCTTTCTGTTTTTTTATTTGATTCCCCCATCCACACATACTCGATGTGGATGGGGTAATTCCTCCCAGCTGAGTTGCTGTATTCTATTTTTTCTTGGGGGGGCAATCAACCAATAAGCCCCCCCAGGCCAGCGGCATGGACTCATCCAGCACCCTCCCCCGGGCCAGTGGCACAGACTCATCCAGCACCCCCAACCCCCCCTGGACCAGCACCCCCCAACCCTCCCAGACCAGCATCCCCCCTGTTGGCCAGCGGGACTTAACGGCACCCCCCACCCGCTGTCTACCCGGCACCTACCTCATCTTAGTCAGACCCATTGGGTTAGGCAGCCGGTGAAGGGTGGCAAGCTGTGTCCCAGGCAACGGCTCCTGTTTCCTCTCATAGAGACACCGTGCATCTTGTCTCTCCTCCTTCCTGGGCGATCAATAGGATTGCCTGTACTTTCAGCAAACTGGGTGATGGCTCTCAGACGCAATGCTCTGCCCCCCGAGCCCACCCTATTTTGAAACCTATTAAAGTCTCTGGCTCTAATCAAAAAAAACACCCCCATTCATCCCTGCCATAGGAATTTATGCGCACAGCATCCTGAAAGGGACCGACGCATGGATAGGGAGGGCACTGGCATGGATAGGGGGTGGTGCCCATGCACCCACAATGGATGGACCTACCCTGCCTAGATCAGTGACTAGGAAATATTGAATGCACTGAATCAATATGACAGAAAGGCAACTAGCATTTTCAAAATGAAAAGCCAGCAAAGGCAGCCTCTGTTTCTCTCCAGAAATGTTTCCTGAAAGGATAAGTTTACCTTTGGGAACATGGTATACCCAATTTTAGGGTGGAACATGTAACATGTTCCCAGTGCTGCAGCCGCCGCCTGCTGCCCCCCCCCCCCCCCCATGGCAGCAGTAAAGGGAGAAGTTCCCTGTGCTAGCTGTCACTGTTTGAAGAACAGCACGGCGCCCACACGGCCGCATCATTCAGGCACACAGCTCCGTGTTCCCATTGTTCCCATTGAAACTGTTGTTCTCCCATATAGGTGAAAAGGAATGCAAACACAGCTTGAAGCGGGGGGCGTGACCGGATGTGAGCCGAGCCGGACGCATAGGGAAGAGCTCCTGCAATCCTGACTAAACATCCTTATCCATCCGTGCGCCTGACTGTTAAAATCGGCCCATCTTGTACCTATCTGCCTGGGACATCATCCTGCACCGACCAGCTGTGCCATTTCGGAGCTGCTTGCCGGGATTGGTGAGTCTGCTGGATTCGGGCCTGGTGCACTGCCTCCGGCCTGTCCCGCGGCTGCTATCGGCCCCCTCTCTCCGGTCGCTCGGGGCTCCGTGAGGTGCTGCCGCCGTTCCCTTGGTCCGGTGGGGGACTTTGCTCCTCGATCCTACATAAAGCTGGCTGGTGGATGGTGAGAAGGGGAGCCTCTGGGATCTGCTGGGCTACACGCGGCGCGGCCTACCGCCGCCATCTTGCTACACCCACGTTTCACTTTACACGCAACCTGAGCGCCCTGACCGGAGCTAGCCTGCCCCTGGCTGTCACTGGGACTGACTGACATCGAGATCTGGGATCTTGCTCCCCCCTCCCTGCATAGAGCCCTGCACCTGATGCTCCAGTTCTTCCACAGAGAACCTGTGACAAGTGAGGAGCCTCTCCTGCCTTTAACATTAAACTGATTGTGCCGTCCACTATTTGTTCCTGGGGGCCTAAGGTACTCCCTAGTGTTAAGTGGCCTGTGGATGTCTTGGGGCTTGTTTTTGGGGGTGAACTGTCAATTTGGTTTTTTTTTTTTTTTTTTTCTTCATCCAGTACCCCCGTGTAGCTGAGTGGTGAGTGGCTGGGAGAAGACGAGGCCCTGCGGACTGACTTATTGGGACCTGTTGAGCTGCACTGACTCTGCCTATCCAGGCTCCAGGACCCTTGTTACCCTGCTCTAATTTTTGCATATGTTCTCTGACAAGCTTCGCTCCAGCCGCCTGGCAACAACTCCTGGTGCTGAAGCCGCGGGTACCTCCACACCTGTCAATTCTCAAAAACGCAACATGTCAAAGGGCACACAGACGCCCGCCCCTAAGACCTCGGCGGGTGAACCCACTTACTAGCGGCCATAACTGCTTGCAAAGAGACACTTACAGCAAAAATAGATTATGTCTCCACAGATATTGGACTTATCCGTAACGATTTGGACAAATTCCGCTCACTATTGACAGAGGCAGAGGATCGGATTGCTCAGGTGGAGGAATTGGTTCACACGGACTCCATGGAGCTCCACGCTCTCCAGAGACAGGTGAGGGCATTGCAGGATAAGGCGGTGGATACGGAGAATCGCCTTTGTCGCAACAATCTCAGGATCCTGGGGCTGCCGGAGAAGGCAGAGGGGGCCAGGCCCGCTGAATTTGCTGAGATGTTTCTGACCAATCTGCTGGGCCTTCGCAAACTCCCACCGACTTTTGTTGTTGAACGGGCACACAGGGTGCCTACTGCTCTCCCCATACCTGGGGCGCCTCCTCGACCATTTCTTTTGAAGCTTCTCATTTACAGGGATCGAGACATGATCCTGGCGGCTGCCAGAAACACCCCAGATCTCCGCTATAATGATGTCAAAATCTCCATTTTCCCTGACTTCTCACCTGAGGTTCAGCAGAGGAGACGCACCTTCACTGAGGCCAGGAGGCGACTATGTGAACGGGGACTTAAATACAATCTTTTGTTTCCAAGCAGGCTGCGAGTGGTGGATGGCACGTTTTTTTGATACAGCGGACGCTGCAATGGCCTGGCTAGATGTCAAATAGTACACATCCCTACCCGCTATGCATGGAAGCTGACGGTACAAGCTACATACAAGTCTGTTCCGCTGTTATAATGGCCATACGATGATGGTACGCTTTAATTTTCCGGAACTGACACTTAATCCTGCAACAAATGGCTGAAACAAATACTGGGCGATTCATCCTAAAATTCTTTGCTCAGGCGCTGACATTGAATGGAGCTCCACTGATAGAAGTTTTGATTAGCTCCTAGCTACCTTACTGGCTTTTTCTTTTGTTTGCCGGTAGGCTGGTATGTCCTTGGATTTCACTCTTTTCTAGAGTTTGAACTGTTAATTGACTTTGTTGATTAAAGTTTTTGGGTAAAAACCACTACTCCTGGGTCATGAAAGTGGTCCCAGGTGGCATTGGTAGGGTGGGCCTGTTGGCCCTGGGCATGTTGGTTTTTTGTAGACTGTTAAGCTTTTTCTTTTCTGTTTTTTTTTTCAAATTCTCAGATTTTTTCTCCTTAATTGCAAAAATCTGGTCTGGTGTCTCTGTGATATGTTTATTAATCCATTTTCTCCCGCACAGGTACTGGTCAGTGCCTATTTTGCTGCTCCTTTGGTCCCCACGCTCTCTTACCCTCAGATTTGCTGTTTCGCTAACCCCATACACTCATGGCTGACCTGAAGAAAGGCTCTTTTACGGTAATGTCAAAAATTACCCAAAAACTTTAATCAAGGGGCCTTAACTCAAAATGTAAAAGGGCTTTAATGTTCAAGTATATCAAGTCCCATGCCCCTCAAATATTACTTCTCCAAGAGATGCACCTTATGGGCAGCAAGATCCTGGCACTTAAAAAACCCTGGGTACGCAATGCGTTTCATGCCACGTAATCTAGTTATGCTAGGGGGGTCTCAGTATTGATCAGCAAATCCGTTCATTGCACGGTAGATGCGATACATACTGATCGTGCAGGTAAATTTGTACTGGTAGTCCTGACTATGTGGGGACAGAGATATGTTATAGTTTCACTTTATATTCCACCTCCCTTTTCTGATGAAATACTGTACACTCTATTAGACAAAGCCGCTACGTACTGTCCGGCTAAATTACTCATTATGGGTGACTTCAATGCGGTGCTGTCCCATGCGTTGGATAGGCCCTCTGCTGCTAAAACCAAGGGGGAGACCTTAGTGGGTGGGCGTGGACTGTGGAGTTGGCGGAGGTCTGGAGATGGAAACACCCCTCTCTCAGAGACTACTCCTGCTTCTCCACATCTCATAAAATGGCTTCCCGAATAGATCTGGCATTCGCCAACTCTGCTATGTTGCGGGATGTTATTACGGCTTCTTATCTCCCTAGTGGGTTATCTGACCACAGTCCCCTGTTAGTTTCACTGAAATCAGGGGAAAAGTATAACGCGTCCATGTGGAGGTTAGGTGCGAAATGGATATCCCATCCCAAAGCTTTAGAGGAAACACCAGGAGTGATGGAGGGTTATTGGCAGTCCAATGCAGGAACTGCTTCACCTGGCATCGAGTGGGATGCATTTAAAGCCTATATAAGAGGATACTACATGTCACTTGCGGCAGCGGTTCGGGCAGAGCAGCACAGTGAGACCACCGCACTGCAGAGGGGCATAGAGGTGAAGACTGTTTTATATGCTACCTCGGCCACCCCTGAAAATTTCAACAGCCTACAGGCTGCCAAGAGAGATCTGAACATACACATGTCTGAGATTACTAGGTTGGATATACAGGATAGCAAGCAAACCCTTTTTGACCAGGGAGATAGAAATGGTAAGTTTCTTGCCATGCTTGCCCAAAACGACAGGCCCTCCACTTTGATACCTGAACTTTGCACCTCAGACGGTACGAGAGTAACTGATCTTGAAGAAATACTCAATGAGTTTTTTCTTTTCTACACTCGACTGTACACGACTACTATCCCTCCGGACTTTGAACCTTCCCAGCTTCATGCTCTCCTTGACCCACTGGCCTTGGGTTGGCTGTCAGATAGGGAGAGAGAGTTTCTGGTGCGTCCCCTCACTGCAGAGGAGGTGAGTGGTATTATCATGTCCTTCCCTTCTGGCAGATCCCCAGGTCCGGATGGTATCCCTATTGAATTTTACAAGGCCCACTGTCCCCTTTTAGCGGCTAAGTTGGCGACATTATATACGCAGTGTTTGGCGGATGATTTGCTGCCCCCTTCTATGCAGAATGCGCACATTACTTTGATTCATAAACCCCCCAAGGACCCGACACAGTGCACGTCATACCGGCCCATAGCGCTACTAAACTGTGACATGAAGATTCTGACCAAGTTATTGAACTCAAGACTAATTCAGGTAATAAATTCACTTATTGACACGGACCAAACGGGTTTCATTCCTCACAGATCTACAGACATTAATATTCGCAGACTTTTCACAAACATTCACGCTCAACACTTGAATGCAGGCACCAGGGTCGTAGCTTCACTCGATATCGAAAAGGCGTTCGACACAGTCGAGTGGCCTTTTCTGTGGGAGGTCTTACGCAGGATGGGGCTCCCGCTGAGGTTTATTCAATGGATCAAGGTCATGTATACACAGCCTACGGCTTCGATCAGACTTGGGGGCGCTCTTTCGGCTCCTCTGAGGCTGTCTCGTGGCACTAGGCAGGGCTGCCCTCTTTCTCCGACCCTCTTTGCCCTGGCCATGGATCCTATAGCGGAGGCTTTGCGTGTGTCTCCCGATATCCGTGGGCTGAGGGTGGGCTGGGTGGAGGAGCGGGTAGCCCTATATGCTACAAAGAACAAAAAGTGCGCCTCTAAGTGCAGTATTGGAGTAAAAACATAATTTATTAAAAGTGGTAAAAACCTACTCACAATGGTAGTATTCAGGTAAGCGTTGCAGTTTCAAGCCACTGCTGGCTGTGTGGGAGTCCTGGAGGAGGTGCTCCTGGGGTGAAGAAGGAACTGCCTGGCGGTGATGCAGTGGGAAGGAAGCGTCGGTGGCTCCCGGCGTTTCCTCCTCCTAGCCACTGATGGAAGTACCGATCGTTCCGGTCCGTTCGTTCCCAGCAGAGAGCCAAAAGTCTCCTCTTGTCCAGTTAAACACAGGAAGGGTAGTGATTCGGCGACGCGTTGCTGGGGCACCGGCCCCTTCTTCAGGCCGTGTCACGCTTCCTTCCCACCGCATCACCGCCAGGCAGTTCCTTCTTCACCCCAGGAGCACCTCCTCCAGGACTCCCACACAGCCAGCAGTGGCTTGAAACTGCAACGCTTACCTGAATACTACCATTGTGAGTAGGTTTTTACCACTTTTAATAAATTATGTTTTTACTCCAATACTGCACTTAGAGGCGCACTTTTTGTTCTTTGTCGTTTACTATAGAAGTTCGGTTACTTCCCAAAGGTGCAGCCTTGCCAGTGCTACAGAGTCAGTTCACCTACTACGAATAGTTCCATCATCCACACCTTCACCCACCGTGTGTACAGACTCTTTGATCTCCAGTTCATACATCATCTTAGGTACATAGGGAGAGTCCAACAAAAACTTACTTAGGACTGCGCTGCAAACACACTGTTTTAAGCCCTGTATGCTGATGACCTCTTGCTGTTTTTACAGGATGCAGGTCCGTCATTACAGGGCGCGCTTCAGGTGCTAAATACTTTTTCCAGGGTCACCGGTCTAAAAGTAAATTGGCATAAATCAGTTCTATTCCCAATAGATCAAGCCGCTATCTCCCATGCCCCATCAGATCTCCCATTACAGTGGGTAGAAACGTTTCGTTATCTAGGAGTGATTGTCTCGAGAAAGGCGACTGATTATATTGCGCTTAATCTGGCGCCGGTCCTGCAAGAGATGAAGGAACGGTTGAGGGTGTGGAGCAAGCTGCTATTGTCACTACTGGGTAGAATAAATATATTGAAAATGAAACTGCTTCCCCGGTTCAATTATCTATTTCGTCATTCTCCTCGGTGGATTCCAAAGACCTTCTTTACGCAATTAAATAGTGTAATCTCCTCTTTCCTCTGGGGAAATCAAGCCCCAAGGTACAAACTAGCCACCTTGATGCGGCCCATGCTGCATGGGGGACTGGCTCTGTCGGACAGTCAAAAATATTATATAGCTGCACAGCTGGTGACTGCCCATTGGTGGTTACAACCTGATGTCTCCAATTCATGTACGATGCTCGAGGCAGCCATTCTGGGCTCACTTGAGGCGCTGAAGTTATTACTGCATCGGGGTTCGGGAGCCTCGTACCCTCTTACCCCGTCAATGCTGACCACACTCAGGGCTTGGAACTATGGGCTGCGGCTGGAGTCCAGGAGCCCAAGTGTAGTCTCTCCCCATACTCCTCTCTGGAATAATCCTCTTTTATCCCACTTTTATGCACTTCCAGAACCACAGGTTTGGGCCAAATTCAAGATAAGATCCATATCGGACATAACGGAGAACGGAGGCATTCTTCCCTTCTATTCTCTTCGAGCTAAATTTGATATCCCTCCTTTTTATTTTTTTAGACATATGCAGCTTGCTCATCCTTTTCACAGTCAATTCTCCTGCCAGCCTATAATCTTGAAGTGTTCGGATTTGGAGGCCCTACTCCGGTCGGACTCTCTCAAAAAACCCACTTCTGAGTTATACTCCCACTTGACAATGGTTGCACTGCCTGACCTCGCCGCACACAGACAAAAATGGTTGACAGATATTCCAGAGATGGATGATGACGACTGGTCAGATATGTGGGATGCACCATTCAAACAACTGGTGTCCCTCAGGGACCGGCTAATTCAATTTAAAATCCTTCATAGGGGTTATTTTACCCCTACTAGGGTGCATCGACTAAATTCTGAGGTTTCATCACAGTGCTGGCATTGTCAGGGGGCCGACAGAGATTTCTTTCACATTTTCTGGACGTGCCCGGTGTTGCAGCCTTTCTGGAGCGGGGTGGTTGGCACGGTCAGTGTAGTTTCTGGGATCACGCTCTCCCCCACACCCCAGATATGTCTGCTGGGGCTGGTAGAGGGTCTGACAAACACAAATGCTGGTAGGACATTAATAGGTATCCTGCTTTACTACGCCAGGAAGACGATAGTGCTTCATTGGAGGAAGCCTTTGGCCCCAACAGTGGCTTATTGGAGACAGCTGGTTAATTCACAGCTGCCTCTCTATAAGGCCACTTATAATAACAGAGGTTGTCTACGTAAGTTTGATAAAATATGGACCAAATGGTTGGAAAGAGATGACACAGCATAGTGGCATGGCACTTGTCATTGGGATTGGAGCCGAGAGGGGGATGGAGGGGACTTCCCCCCTGACTATATATATTCATGTACCCGTGCATTATAGGCTGTGTACCTGTGGATTTGCTCATATAATGTATCTCGGAGCACACTAGTTCTTTACCAAGACTTAAAATAAATTTTTTTTTTCTCTCTCTGTTTTTTCTTGTGGGTTGTATAACAGGCGGTCCCTCCTGCGCGAGTTGGCTAGCCGGATGTGTGTCTGTCTTTTTCACTGTTAAAAGCAATAAAGAGATTTTCAAAAAAAAAAAAAACACAGCTTGAAGCAAGCTGATTCAGCTTAGGAAGGTCAAATGTACCTTCATGCATTCTATGCATTCTATACATTCTTTGCCTTTTTACCTTCATACATTCTATGCATGAAGGTAAAAAACCTGTGTGTTGCTCCCCCCTCAGGCCTTAATACTCACCTGAGCCCCCTCTCGATCCAGCGATGTGCATGAGAGGCTCCCTCTCCTCATTGGCTGAGACAACAGTGGGAGCCATTGGCTCCCACTGCTGTCAATCACAGCCAGTGAGCCAATGAGGAGAGAGAGGGTGCATGGCTGAGCCTCAGCTCTATGTGTCTTCTGGACACAGAGCACGACTGGGAAGTGACCAGTGCCCCCATAGCATTCAGCTTGCTATTGGGAGAACTGGTCAAGGGGGAGGATCCAGGAGCATTGGCAGGGACCCCCGAGAAGAAGATCAGAGCTGCTCAGTGCAAAACAACTGCACAGAGCAGATAAGTGTGACATGTTTGTTATTCTTTTTTTTTTTTTTTTTAAGCCAAACCTTTAATATCTCTTTAAGGTAAAATACCTTTCCATAGCAGTTCCCCCCAGCCCCCTCCTCCCTTAAACACTAGTCCAGTGCTGTACCCACCTGCTACAGCAATTATCTCCCCATCCTAGTGAGGAGATAGTGAGGAGTGGGGCCAAACCACGGTATATGTGTTCATGGACACACACAGCCTGGCTCAGGAGCTAGTTGCTATGGGGGCAAAGAAGTGGAGGACCAGAAAGCGCTGGCTGGGGACCCCAGAAGAGGAGGTTTAGAGCCACTCTGTGCAAAAGCATTGTAATACCAAGTATAAACCTGTTTTTATTTTAGGAGAAAAAATGTTTTACAACCACTTTATATGTGGTGTCTTTTAAAGGTGATTGTAAAGCTTTGTTTTTGCCTTTTTTTTAAATTAAAACAAGAAACATGTCATATTTACCTGCTTTCTCACAAAGCAGCCCCTGATCCTAGATAGATAGCTTTCTATGGGGGCACTTGTGCATGTTCTGGCTCTGATTGACAGCAGCGGGAGCCAATGGCGCTTCTGTCCTGCTGCTCTGGCTGAACCAATGAGGAGCGAGAGAGCCTTTGCTCTCTGGCACATCGTTGGATTGATATTGGGCTCAGGTACTGTATGTATTTAGGGGTGTTGCAGGGGCAGTTGCATGCAGAAGGTTTTTTACCTTATGCAGTAAGGTAAAAAAACGTTCTGCCTTTACAACCACTTTAACTTTTACACTTATGCTCTTGCAGTCATGTAAACAATACCAGAAAAATACAATTTTTGCTTCCTTCACCGCCTAGTAGACATATCTGTTTAAAATATGACATCAGACATCATTTATTCGGTTTTATGTCACTTTTATTTTAGCAGTGAACTCACTTTAACACTTTAAATTAACTTATTCTGACAAGCAGAATGTTTGATTCACAAATGTAGGAAAATGGATGTTTACAAAACACGGAAATATTTATATTATATATACATTTTATATATTATCTTTTTTGAGTGGGAGGAGAAGCAAATATTCCTTTTAAACACAACACAAAATATATGTATAAATACACACACATACATATGCATGTGTGTTTCAGTATATTCATAAATATACTGAACAAAGAATTGACCCATCACATTATATCATCAATGTGATGTCACAATAATGTGCAGTCTTCCATGCTCTTGCTTAAAGACCTATGCAGTAAAAAGATAATTAAAACTAGAGCTGTGTTAAGGTATTTCGTAATATAATGCATTATGAAGTATGTGGCAATATATATATTCTGGAGCAAAGGAGATTGCTTCTCTGTGCACGGTTTGCATTTAGAACTTAGCATCTTTTTTCATTTGCTTTTTATTAATAAGGCATATAGGTCCTTTAAAGCTATGCATCTTCCAACCAATATTGCATATATTATTACTGGAGATTTTTGGTTGGGGATCATAAGTTGGCTATGTGTGAAATATTTAGTATAATAAATTTCCTGTAATGATATATACAAATGCAGAATAATGTATCACTTATTTACTACACATATTGATTTGGCATTTAAAGACATACACATATATAAATATTTCTAATATATATATCTATGTATATATCTATGTACACAGATATATATAGACAAGTATGTCTTTTTGTGGAGCGTAGAAGAAAACAGCAAAACATTTCAATTTATAGTGCAGTTGCTATAATGTGAAATGGTTAATGACGTTAAAGAGTCTAAGAAAATACATTTATTCTGCACTAGAAATTTCGTACTTGGCTGTTCTCTTCTGTTTTATTACATTATCCAAACAAATACCCACTCAGAGCTATTAACTTCAAACATGATTGTCCATCTTTGTCATGTAAACTATATATATATAGAAGTATATATACATGTGTATCTATTCCTTTTTTACAATTCCATGCAGAGGTGGTCTCTGCATACTTTGCATACTACATATTTCACAGGATCTTGTTTGCTCTTTTCATTCAAGATATTATTTTTGCATCGGAGATGGTAATATCCTCTTATCGATAGCCTACAATGTTTCATCAATGTGACAGTTCAGAGAATTAGACACTCTTTGTGCAGGCTAGATGGAGGGTTTTATTTTTGGCTTTGGAACTATAGATCTGGGAGCCATGGGATGGATCCTGGATGTTAAAGGAAGAACAGATCAAGGGTTCTTCACACAGTGATTTTATTCTCCAGAGCAGTGAGCCTTTTGGATACAGCTTCAAGTGAGGCAGGAGTTAAGGAAATAACTGAATGGTACAAAGTAAAGCATTATTGGCAGGGTTAGAAGCAAAAGAGCAACAACATAGGACATGGTTGCTCAACCTGTGAGCCTCCAACTGTTTTTACAAGTCCCATGATGCCTTTGGGAGTCATGTTTTTAACTGTCAGCCTTGCAATGCCTCGTTGGACTTGTAGTTCCCTTAACAGCTGGAGGGCCACAGGTTGAGCACCCATGGTTTAGGACCAAGATTCTTCCTATAAGTATAATGATGTTGTTACTCCTTACACGTGTCCTTCTAAAATTCCTCTCTGTTTATCCAAACTGCATACAGTAGCTAGATTTATTTCTAACATTTTGAAGCAGATTTCCAGTTTACTTGCGGGCCCTCATTTACAGGGAACCCACATTCCTTTAACTCAGCAGTGAGTTGGACCCAGTGAGGATCCTGCTTTTATTTCCTAGTAGAGGACACATGAGGCCATGAGTTGGGTTCTCTTGTCTCTGTAATATAATTGCTGACTGGCTTCCTGCTATAAAGCCCAATTCAATCAAAATTGTTTTTTAAACTGTCCAATGACAAAGGTTCCAACACATTTTTTTATTGTTGGTTGTGTCTCCATTGATACGATTCCCCCATGTTTCCTGTTTCAGTACCAGAGTTCAAGGAATTAAAGGATAATATCTATAACACTGTACAGACAGAAAAAAAGTAGATATTTCAACCTATTCCCACATTATCCAAAACTACAAAGGTCTGTTTGGAGACTTAAGTGAGCAGGGAATCCTAATGACCTGTTAATTAGTTTACTTAATACCAGACAGATAGCATATATCAACCTGGTGGAGTGAATCTCTCCTACCTTTTTTGTTAACTCACCCCTGCTTACTTACTTGCTCAGAAGATTTAGGAATACATTTTGGTAAAGATTTGAGCAATATGGGGGGGAATCAACAAAAACGGTGCAAGCACAGTCCCAAATAGCAAGGATAACTTGCCACAAATTTGAAGCCGGGTTTAATTGTAAGTCTGTTAACTTACTGCACATTTTCACTGGCAGGTTGTAAACTTGCAGAACACTTGAATTTCTAGTTGACACTTTTCCAATTTGTAGCAAATTTTCATGGCAAGTCTCTAAAAGGAGCAAAGTTGCAGTGGGAGGCTACAGCAAGAGCTCTGCAAGTTTACAGCATGAAAACTCAATCACAGTGACCCCTGTGGCAGGATGGCTAGTGCATAACATAACTGAACCAGAACTTTCAGCAGATTTGCAGAATGTTTGCAAAGAAAGTTGATCTGGAGTCATGCAATGCAGAGGTGCTGCAATTGTGCAACAAACTTGTGAAGCCTGGCAAATCTAACAATAGCTTAGCAAGTTATTTTTAAACTTGCAGCACAATTGCTTGCTATCTGGGATGCTTGCACCACTCTTCTAAACATATAAATGGAGTAGATGATGTTCCTAATTAACAAAAGGTGCACAAGTCCTTTTTTTAATTATGAGCAATCAGTTCTCTGTCCTGCTCTGTCTGTGACAGGCAGCACAGAGAATGTGAGATCTGGAGTTGCATGCTCCGATCAATCTGCGTCTCTCTGCTCTTCTTGCTCAGCTCAGAGCGGGATTGCTGAGGAGGGCTGTTAACCACTTTCCGCCCGTGCTATAGGCTACAGTACAGGCTTCCAGCGCCGGAATGGCATCTATAGATGCCCTCCCATGATCGTGCTGCTTGTGTGCCCCTTGCGGTGCGCGGGGAGCGCGCTCTGTGATTGTCGAGTCCTTTGGACTCGGCTGATCACAGATTGGGTTAAAGGCCAATCACAGTGGCCCTTTACCACGTGATCAGCTGTCAGCCAATGACAGCTGATCACGGAAGTAAACAGTAGCCAGTTATCAGCTTTTTTTCTCCTCACACTGATAGCGTGAGGAGAAAAGAAGGAACCCAGTAACCGGCTTCTGTTACAGGGACATCAATCCCAATATTGCTCACCAGTGCTGCTAATCAGTGTCCACCAGTTTCACCTATCAGTGTCCATCAGTACTGCTAACCAGTGCCCACCAGTGCTTTTAATCAGTGCCCACCAGTGACACCTATCAGTGCCCATCAGTGCTGCCAATCAGTGCTCATCAGTGCCTCATTATCAGTGCCACCTATCAGTGCCACCTACCAGTGCCTATCAGTGCCCATCAGTGCCACGTAGCAGTGCTGCCTATCAGTGCCACCTCTCAGTGCCCTTCAGTGCCACCTATCAGTGCCCATCAGTGCCACATATCAGTGCCCATCAGTACCACCTATCAGTGCAGCCTCATAAATGCCTCCTCATCAGTACCCACCAGTGTCACCTCATCAGTGCCCATCAGTGCAGCCTAATAATTGCCCATCAGTGCCACTTATCAGTGCCCATCAGTGCTGCCTCATCAGTGCCTATCAGTGCCCATCAGTGTCACCTCATTACTGCCTATCAGTGCCCATAAGTGCAGCCTTATTAGTGCACATCAGTGAGGAAGAAAAATTACCTGTTTGCAAGATTTTATAACAAACTATGAAAAATGTTTTTTTTTTTCAATATTTTTTTTTTTTTGTTTCTTTAGCAAAAATAAACCAGTGGTGATTAAATACTACCAAAAGAAAGCTCTATTTGTGTGAAAAAAAAAGGATAAATATCTTGTATGGGTACAGTGTTGCATGACCGCACAATTGTCATTCAAAGTGCGACAGCACTGAAAGCTGAAAATTGGCCTGGGCAGGAAGGGTGTATAAGTGCCCAGTAAGCAAGTTCTGCTCGTGCAGAGTAATCACTGCATGGGCAGAGAGAGAGAGAGAGAGAGTGTGTGTCTGCTGACAGCTCACATCCCATATGAGCGCAAGATCACACCTGACAGGAATCTGTGGCCATTTTTCTATTCTGTGGCTAGTTTCTATTTCATCCTGAACCAGACACTGGTGTGGTTGGTGCAGATAAACTTGAAACAAGACTATCTGCTTAGTTATTGTGGTGCACGTCACTCCTGACAGTTTCCTTTGCCATTATAATGGTGCAGAAAGCTTAGTTGATTCCTTGGGATAGGTCTGTTTAGTTTTTCTTTTTTTTTTAAGTTATATATATGTTTTTGTTATAGTTTAAAAAGGATATTTTTCCTTGTCAATGACTGGATGAGCTCTTCCACCTTGGTCTGGAACTTCACAATTGCCTCACATTCACAGGGGTTCTCTTCTGCTCAGTCAAAAGAGAAAGATCATTAAAATCGATACAAATTATACAGTATTGGCTGAATCCAAATGCATCATACATTTCTGTTGCCAACATACATTTTTCCTACTTCATTGACACATACCCACACAAATCTTCATCTGAAGTTTCTTGCCAATTTCCTTCATGGCCTTGAAATCAGCTGTGTAGAAATAATGTTCAGCCACAGGTTCTGAGGCAATCATCCTCAGCTCATCCTCCACAGCATTGCCCACACCGACAGCATACATTTTGTAACCTGTGAAACATTTATAGAAGCTATTTAGTTCTAAATTGTTGTCTAACTTCTGAGACATTATGCATTTCATTGGACAGCATTGTATACAACCAAATTTGTTGTAAGTGATTATTTACAACACTTCCATGTTATGCAACATTATTTATTAGTGATAGTAAATTAGTTCTTTAAGTGTATGTACATCAGTGCCCCAGCGCATCATTTATGTGCACGTGTATTCCTCCCACTCTAAGTGTGCAATATGCAGACATGGATTTTTTTTTAAAAAAGAAACCCAGATCTCTATAGTGCAATTCATATTCAGTTAGCAGTGGCAGTCCAGCTGGTAGGTTAGCTTTTAGTGCTCATTCACATGCACCTTTTTTTCCACGTTTCTAGAAATGATTGGGTTCCTTAAACACAAATATGCAAAAAAAAAAAATGCATGCTCAGTCACACCTCCTTGTGTGAACTGAGCCTCAGTTTTTGGGGAAAAGTGCTATTAGATAAACTACCTGAACCCTTAATGCTAAAGGTAAACTACAGGATGGGCCATTTATATGGATACACCTTAATAAAATGGGAATGGTTGGTGATATTAACTTCCTGTTTGTGGCACATTAGTATATGTGAGGGGGGAAACTTTTCAAGATGGGTGGTGACCATGGTGGCCATTTTGAAGTCGGCCATTTTGAATCCAACTTTTGTTTTTTCAATAGGAAGAGGGCCGTGTGACACATCAAACTTATTGGGAATTTCACAAGAAAAACAATGGTGTGCTTGGTTTTAACGTAACTTTATTCTTTCATGAGTTATTTACAAGTTTCTGACCACTTATAAAATGTGTTCAATGTGCTGCCCATTGTGTTGGATTGTCAATGCAACCCTCTTCTCCCACTCTTCACACACTTATAGCAACACCGCAGGAGAAATGCTAGCACAGGCTTCCAGTATCCATAGTTTCAGGTGCTGCACATCTCGTATCTTTACAGCATATGGTTTTTTTATGGTTTTTATGGTCAGTAAAAACCAATACCGGGTGAGCTGCTCCTTCCAGGAGGTACCGCCATTCCTCCAAAGCCGACGTGATGGCCAGCAATTCCCTATCACCAACATCATAGTTCCAGCAAGATGGTGCCCCACCACATTATGGGTGTCAGGTCCGAGCATTCCTAGATGAACAGTTTCCTGGAAAGTGGATTGGTCATCATGGGCCAGTTGAATGGCCCCCAAGGTCTCCCGATCTGACCCCCTTAGACTTTTATTTTTGGGGTCATCTGAAGGCAATTGTCTATGCTGTGAAGATACGAGATGTGCAGCACCTAAAACTACGGATACTGGAAGCCTGTGCTAGCATTTCTCCTGCGGTGTTGCTATCAGTGTGTGAAGAGTGGGAGAAGAGGGTTGCATTGACAATCCAACACAATGGGCAGCACATTGAACACATTTTATAAGTGGTCAGAATCTTGTAAATAACTCATGAAAAAATAAAGTTACATTAAAACCAAGCACACCATTGTTTTTCTTGTGAAATTCCCAATAAGTTTGATGTGTCACATGACCCTCTTCCCATTGAAAAAACAAAAGTTGGATTCAAAATGGCCGACTTCAAAATGGCCGCCATGGTCACCACCCATCTTGAAAAGTTTCCCCCCTCACATATACTAATGTGCCACAAACAGGAAGTTAATATCACCAACCATTCCCATTTTATTAAGGTGTATCCATATAAATGGCCCACCATGTATATCGGTTTTGTGCCACCTACAGGAAAATTGGACACTAGCAAAAATAAAACAAAACCTGTTGGTCAGACAGTATAACTCCTCCCACCCTCACTCCCATGATGTACTGCAGTGGTTCTCAACCTCAGTGCACAAGTACCCCCAACGGGTCATGTTTTGGGAACTTCCCTTAGATAAAATAGCTCTTATCAATACCATGTAACTGATATTGACTTAAGGCAGCTGTGCAAAGTAAAGGAAAACCTGAAAACAGGGACCGTTGGGGGTACTTGAGGATGGTGGTGGAGAACCACTGATGTACTAGTCTCATGCTAGTGTCCTAGGAGAATGGATATCCTTTCTTTCTTGTTTGACAAAAGTAACACCTTTTTTGAACTTTTCTATCTAAAATTAAGCCCCTTTGTTCACTGCAGAGCCAAGAAAGCTCCTTGGTTGCCATACCCAGACCTGAGGAAGATACAGGGCTGGCTTGTAATGTGACCTTAGGCACTAAGTTCTGCTTCTGGCACTCTCAAGGCATTTTGCGAGCTATGTTAGTTAGCTACAGGGTACTCTTAAGGCTTCATGCACACAGGATGTTAAAAAAAAACGTCCAAAAAAGTCAGTTGCTTATCAGTGATTTTTTTCAGCTGTTATTAGCGTTATATTACCAGCGTTTTTGTGTGCTTTTTGCATTTTTAAAGGGCCAACGTTTTTTTTTCCTTAATTGATCTAAAATGTCCAAAACGTTTAGCCACGTTTTTGCACGTTTTTGAGCGTTTGAAAGTTTTTAAAGCTGAAAAACGTCTTTCAGAACCCACTGGTCTTGGGTTTTTTTTACAGCTCAAAAACGTCACTGCTAAAAACAGTTGATAACAGCCTATGTGTGCATGAACACATAGGATAACATGACGGAGAGTTTATTGACTGTAAAGAAAAACATCTGCAGCTAAAAGCAGCTGCTGTAAAACAGTCAAAAAATGTCCTGTGTGCATGAGGCCTAAAGTTCAGGGCTCTAATACACCCTCCAGTGAAAGCCTGTTCCTGAAGGTTCCTTTAGCATATGCCCACCAGAGGTGTGAAGACTGTTTGGACTGTAAATGGCTCACTGTTCTGCACTGGTGTTTTCTGGTACCTGCTGCTGCCACTGTAGTTTTAGGATACTCTCTAGAGCAGTGTTTCTCAACTCCAGTCCTCAAGACGCCCCCACAGATCATGTATTTTAGACTTCCCTTTATTTTGCACAGATGATTTGATCTGTTTCACTGCCTTAGTAATTACAACAGCTGTTTCATCTGAGGGAAATACTGAAAACATGACCTGTTGGAGCGCCTTGAGGACTGGAGTTGAGAAACACTACTCTAGAGCATTATTATGGTAAGTGCAGGGGCTTGTCCCCCCTTTCCCTTTCTTTGTAGGGAGCCTGGGAGCCAGTTTTTATGGTGTCGCAAGTGCCTGGGTATGCGCTCTTGTGATTCCACTAAGGCGCTGAAACTTGCAGTCTAGTGCTATGACACAATGTACAGTATCTCACAAAAGGATCTGAGGATTTGAGAAAAAGAATTGCTGCTCTACATAAAGATGGTCTAGGCTATAAGAAGATTGCCAAGACCCTGAAACTGAGTGCAGCAGAGTGTCCAAGACCAGTGCACATTCTATCCAGAGGTTGTCTTTGGGAAATAGACATATGAGTGCTGCCAGCATTGCTGCAGAGGTTGAAGGGGTGGGGGGTCAGCCTGTCAGTGCTCAGACCATACACTGCACACTGCATCAATTTGGTCTGCATGGCTGTCATCCCAGAAGGAAGCCTCTTCTAAAGATGATGCACAAGAAAGCCTGCAAAAAGTTTGCTAAAGACAAGCAGACTAAGGACATGGATTACTGGAACCATGTCCTATGGTCTGATGAGACCAAGATAAACGTATTTGGTTCAGATGGTGTCAAGTGTGTGTAGCGGCAACCAGGTGAGGAGTACAAAGACAAGTGTGTCTTGCCTACAGTGAAGCATGGTGGTGGGAGTGGCATGGTCTGGGGCTGCATGAGTGCTGCCGACACTGGGGAGCTACAGCTCATTGAGGGAACCATGAATGCCAACATGTACTGTGATACACTGAAGCAGAGCATGATCCCCTCCCTCCGGAGACAGGGCCGGAGAGCAGTATTCCAACATGCTAACAACCCCAAACAGGCCTCCAAGATGACTACTACCTTGCTAAAGAAGCTGAGGGTGAAGGTGATGGACTGGCCAAGCATGTCTCCAGACCTAAACCCTCTTGAGCATCTGCGGAGCATCCTTAAAACGGAAGGTGGAGGAGCGCAAGGTCTCTTACATCCACCAGCTCCATGATGTCGTCATGGAGGAGTGGAAGAGGACTCCTGTTGCAACCTGTGAAGCTCTGATGAACTACATGCCCAAGAGGGTTAAGGCAGTGCTGGAAAATAACAGTGGCCACAGAAAATATTGACACTTTGGGCACAATGTGGACATTTTCACTTAGGGGTGTACTCACTTTTGTTGCCAGCGGTTTAGACATTAATAGCTATGTGTTGAGTTATTTTGAGGGGACAGCAAATTTACACTATTATACAAGCTGTACACTCACTTCTTTACATTGTAGCAAAGTGTAATTCAGTGCTGTCACATGAAAAAATATAATAAAATATTTACAAAATGTGAGTAGCGTACTCACTTTTGTGAGATACTGTGTGCAAAGTCAGGCAGGTCCTACCTATGATCCAGTAACAGCTCTAGGGTAGCTTTTGGATTTGATGCCAGAAGTTCTTTGGAGCCTTCCCTAACTCTGTCTAAGCGTTTGTCTATGCCTTCTCCTCTCCACTTTGATATGTATGTCTGCAGCTGCAGTTGTTTCTGCACGTTCAGCTGAGGGTGATGAGGAGTCCTATGTATCCATTTTGGATGATTATGTGTCTAACAAGGCTCAGTCTGCTGACATATCTCCTAAGCTTGAGATTGCATCTTGGTTCTTATTGGCACGCAGCATACTTACCTAGTACTGAAGCATCTTGCGTCCCAGTTCTCTAAAGTCATTTAAGAGCCCACAGCCCATCAAAACCTTCCCAGTATGTTTGCTGCTGCAAACAGTTTAGTATGGTGGTTCCTTCCTGACATGCTGATTTCCTCTCACAAGAGTAATGCTGAGTAGGTGTTAAGAAGTGGACCCTTCCATGGTGGACCTGGCCATTTCTTGTCTGAAGAAACCCCTGATCATTCCTGTTGACGACATTTCAGTATTTAAAGACCCAGTCAATGAAAGTCTGCAAATTCTTTCCAAGTCCCTCTTCCCTGGCAGCCTTTTCTCTACAACCTGACATTGCTGTTATTGCCATTAGCCAGATCATATGGTTCCAAACACCTGGATTGATCTTAACTGATCCTTCTGTTTGGCAACAGTTAGAACTCATGTCTATTTCCCCACATTACTGTATTGATGGGCTTCTGGATATCATATGTCTCATATCCAGAATGGATTCTTCTTTCTGTATATATAAGGAGGACCCTTTGGCTAAACTGGTGGGCTGATGAACAGTAGTGCAGAAAATGCTTACTGCACATGCTTTTTTGTTGTAGAATGCCTCTTTGGTGCTTCTCTGGACAACTTTATTGAAGATATCACTAGAGGAAAGATTACCCCTTTAAACCAGTGTAGCCATACCCCTGTAGTAGCCACTGCTAACATCTGGATCTTCTCTAACAGAGGCTGCTAGTCATCCACAAACCAGTCCATGATTCCAAATGAAGCTCTAATGAACCAGTCTAGGGGTTATCTTTTTTCTGGTAATTTATTGCTTAAAGAACTTAAATAGGAGAGGAGATCGGGGTATAGGATACTCCAAGGTGCTCAGAACTTGGTAATTAGGGGACAATCTTCTCCTTGAGTAATAGTGGGCAGCTGGTTACCAGAGATCAGAGAGAGAGGGTCTTTACTCAAAAATCCTCAGGACAGCTGCCACCTTCCAGCTTTCTCCAGCCATGGTCCAGTGAGCACCTCTTCAGACAAGATCCCTTGTGGTGAGGTTCTGCAATTAACTTCCAGCAAAATCCATCAAGGCCCTCAGCTCTGACACTCCTGAGTCCTTTAGAGCAGCTGTACAGTCCAAGGGATGCCTAACCCATATGTCCAAAAATTCTTTGTGACCCTTAATGACAGGGGAGGGCTGGCAGCCTTAGGCCTGGGAAGCAAGTCCAGTCAAGTGACCCATTGAACCACCGAATCAGCTCAACATCCATGCCCACCTGGTTTTAGGACGGATATTGATGTTATGAAGCAAGACAAATATGATCCAATGTGAAAATTTAATGTTAATAGCAACAAAGGAGGTTTAACAAAAATAATGCATCAATGCAGCTCATCAATGCCTGTCAGGTTAGCCTCATCAGTGCCCATCAATGCAGCCGCACAAGTGCCCATCAATGCAGCCTCACCAGTGTCTATTAAATGCAACCTGATCAGTGCCCATCAATGCAGGCTCACCAGTGCCCATCAGCACAGGCATTCCCCCCCCCTCCCCTTTGCCTGCAGTTAGTTGGTGGCTGCGCCCCTGGCCCCTGCTTCCTTTCTCCACAAGAAGAAAAAAGTGTAAGCGGGCAGCGGCCATTGGCCATTTTGAATGTAAGTTAGGGTGGCCTGGGGGGCAATTGCCACCCTGCCCCCTGGCCCAGCCCTCCCCTGCTTAATGAACTCTACAAAAAGTATGATACTGTAAGTCAAACATTTTTTTAATGTTCTGACTATAGCATATAAAGAAAATATGTACAGAACCCCTTTAATAATTGCCTGCAACACAGAATATAGGGATCTATTTTATATGCTATTACACAAGATTCTCACAATCTTCATCCTTTCCAGTTTAAAAACATGTAAATCTTGAGTAAAAACGTTTAAAAAGGTAACGTATATCTGAAGCCAATTTTTTATCATTTTGGATAGAGTAGAGGAGGGTTAAAATTGCTGTCAGTTTTTGTTTTTTTGCCACCTGTGTTTCATGAGAGAGACTTTCCCTTATGACCTGTCCTGTGGACGCAAGAAAGTAAGAGGATATCTTTCCAGTGTGAGGGATATTGCCTCTTAGACAGTTGTCACGGAAACAGGTGGAAGATTATTCCTCTTTCCCTGTTTTGAACACTCATAGAGACAGAATGTTCATAACAGAAACACAGACAGCGATAACAACCTGGCAGGGGTTGCAACCCTTCTCCACTCTGTCCAAATTTAAAAAAAGAAGTTTTGCCTTCAGTTATATTTTAACCTATTCCTAACACTTAACTTAATCCAAAAGTGAGCCCTTATTTTTTTATCTGCATCCCCAAATTTTAACCTCTAAATAATATTTAAAGTGTTACTAAAGTCAAAAATGTTTTTTTTAATTAAAATAACAAACATTGAATGCTCACCAGGTCTGTGCAGTGATATTACATAGAGTGGTCATGATCCTCCTTTTCTTTGTGTGCCTCCATAGCAAGCCTCTTGCTATGGAGGCACACAGTGTCTGCGTGCTCCCGAGCTGTGCTCCATAGACTTACACAGTGGGACTTAGCCCACCCCTACTTCCTTCTTCCTGCATTTGATTGACTGCTTCAGTGCTGTGTGAAGAGGAAGAGAGGGGAGAATAAATGCAACCGTGCACAGCGTATTCTCTCCTCACTTTCCCTTCACACAAGGAAGGGGGGGGGGGGGTTGAGAAAATGTAAAATGTTATACTTACCTGATGGTTATTTTCCTTTCCTGATGCAAAGCATGACAGCTTAAATGTATGGGTAGGCTCCACCCCCTGCCCTATTCCAGGAACGGTTATACTATATAAGTAAGTCTCCTCCCCCAGGCAGCATTCTCATAACTTATTATCACTGCAAAGCTACTAAGGGAGGGATCTATATGCTGCTATGCTTTGCACCAGGAAAGGAAAATTACCGTCAGGTACGTATAACATTTTCCATTTTCCTGACCCAAGCATGACAGCATATACGTATGGGATGTAGCAATCACCAGACAACAAGGGTGGGTAATGCCGATGTGTTTAATTTATTTCTTCATATATTCCATATATATATATACATTTTTTTTCTTCTTCTTTTTTAGATAGTCCCTTCTAGTACTGAGCGGCTAAACTGCACTGTAGTTAAGGCCGCGGGGTCCACCTTATAGTGACTCAGAACTGTATCGAAGGTCACCCAAGTTGCGCCCTTGCAGATCAGTTCTGGGGGAACCCCTCTGCTGCTGCAAGGTGACAGCAGTATGATGGTTTGTAGCCCAAGGCTTGTATGTCTGACACCCTCCTTCGTGAGGATCACCGCCTTCAAGGAGACATCCCATAATGATGTGGACTACTCCCCACTGAAAGGGGGCTTGAGACAGTAAGTCCAACACCACCTGAAGGTCCCACTGTGGGATATATGATCACTCTGCGGGATGAACCCTTGTGCACGCCTTCAAGAATTTCTGTCAGGCATTGCGATGCCCACTTGACCCCTGTCAGCATCGTCAGGGTTGAGATTTGAATGCTCAACGTATCTACGCTCAAACCTCTCTCTAGGCACCGTTTGCAGAAAGTCTAGTACTTGCGGCTCTTGTGGCCAGCTGGGGTTAAACTCCTGGGCTTCTGTGAAGGATCTGAACCTTTCCCAGACCCTGGAGTATGTTTGGTTAGTGGTGGGCGCTCTTGCTCCCAATAATGTCTTTACCACTACTGCAGAATATCCTTCCTCTTCTTGTCTCTTCCCTTAAATTTCCAGGCCGCTAAGTGCAGCCTTCCTGGGTCTGCATGTAGTACTTGACCTTGCTGTAGGAGATTCGGTATGTCCGGAAGCGGCATCGGTGGTTCCACTGCTAAGGATTGCAGCAACGGGAACCACGGTCTGCGTGGCCATATTGGTATTATTGCTATCACCAACCCTGGGTGCATTCTTATCCTGTGGAGTAGTCTGAAGATTAGTGCAATATGGGGAAAGACATATGCTAGTCAGCACTCCCATTTGGAATTGTGTGCATCTACTGCCTCTGCTTCTTGGACCTTTACTCTGGACAGAAAGCGCCTGCATATGGCATTGTCTGTGGTTGCCATTAGGTCCAAGTCTGGGCACCCCCACTGCCTGCATATCCAGTGGAAAACTGACTGGTTCAAGAACCACTTGTTGGGATCCAGAGATTTCCGGCTTAGGGTGTCCGCCAGAAAATTCTCTGGGGCTGGAATGTAGACTACTGAGAGGTGGGCTAGATTCCATTGAGCCCAACTCATTATAGACATTATCTTGGCCAATAGCGACCGTCTTTGCGTTCTGGTCTGTCGCCTTACATAGGTGACTGCTGCCCTGTTGTCCATCTGGAGGACTACGGCTGTCCCCTGAATGTAAACCTGGAACACCTTCAGCGCACAAAACGCTGCCCTTAGTTCGAACACATTGGAGACCACCACCCGTCTGTGACTCCACTTGCCCTGGGCTAGCAGATCCTTGTAATGTCCATCCCAACCGGACGCTGAGGCATCCGATGTGATTACTTGTGGTGGATCCAGTACTAGCGGGTGACAGTTGAGGAGATTTGATGGCTTCCTCCACCATACGAGAGACTGCCTCATCTCCGGTGTAAGTCAAATCCTTTGTTGGACAGACTGTTTCTTCCACTGGCTGAGGAAGCCCTGTTGGAACAACCTCATCCTCCAATGCACCCACTTAACCGTTGGTATAGTGACTGAGAGCATCCCCAAAAGACTGATACAAAGAAATGCCAAGAGATAGGTCATCTTTGACGTCTTCTCCACTTTGAGCAAGAGGGCTGCCATCTTTTCCCTCGGGAGCTCTATCATGTTTCTGTTGGTGTCCATAATCGCACCTAAAACAGTAGTCTCTGCGTGGGTTCTATCTGGCTCTTCTGCCAACTGATGAGCCACCTGAATTCTTGTAGTGTGCGGATCAGGATCTGTCAATAGAGTATTTGAGGCTGTGGGTCTCGTGCCACCAACAGAATGTAGTCCAGATAATGTAAAGCTTGTAAGCCTTGCCTGCGCACCATTGCTATTGTGGACAGTAATGCCTTGGAAAATGTTCTCGGTGAGATGGACAATCCGAACAGCAGGCACACAAACTGAAAGTGTTGGTCTAATACTGCAAACCATAGATATTTGTGATAGTGAGTATGTACCGGAGAGAGAAAGGTGAGAGGCCGGACCGCGGGTCCGTGTATGAATGGACACACAGAGCAGCAGCTTGGCTCAGGTGCCCCCATAGCAAGCTGCTTCTGTGGTGGCACTTGGCAGGAGGGAGGGGCCAGGAGCACCAAAGAGGGATCTGAGAAGAGGAGGATCTGGGCTGCTCTGTGCCAAACCACTGCACAGAACAGGTACGTATAACATGTTTGTTATTTTTAACGTAAAAAAAATCAGAGACTTTAGTATCACTTTAAAGTAAAAAACATTTTTAGCTTTAGTATCAGATGTAGGATACAGTCCTCATCCTGCACTGTAGTGGGTAGTGGCAGCAGTGCTTGCCCTAAAAAGTAACAGTACCAATATGCTGTGGCTAAAAAGGTAATCTGCAGTCCCAGCTGCTTGGATACATACACATGTCTGTGTATACACTGAGAACTTTAGCACATATCACAGCCAATGCAATTAGAACTAACTTTGGGCCAGTTGCTCTTTCATCTACTCTATGTGTTTATATCTATAATATTCTTAATCCGGCTGGCAATTCCTCTGATTATGTTGAAATTACATTATTTCTTTTTGTTACCTACACCACTAATTTTGTCACCAACTGTTGACTGTTGCCAGTCTCCCAACTTTCTGCTCTTATCCTCCAACTTGAAACTGATTTTGATTCTTATCATGTGTACTTAACTTTACTTCTAAAACTTGCACAATACTGTGCCTGTACTCTAATAAGTAGCTGACCTGTTACTTAATGTCCCAACTGCACCCCTGACTGTTTTGTATATCACTTTGCCTTCATTTTTTTCTGTTGCTGACCTATGGTCATTGTTTGACTGTGCTTGCTGCTCTCTGCCCAGTACGTGAAAGTTGTATAATGGCTTTATCATTGCTGATATTTGACTGTTTAGTTATGTTGCTAGTTACCATTTTGATACTCTTGCCACTCTACTGTCTATCACAATCTTGTAATGACAGTCCATGGGCTTGTTCACATGTGAGCTAAGACTCATTTACTATAATGGGCCATTTTTTCCAACACATCTAGATTTCATGTGCTGTGTGCAGGCATCCCGTTCACATCTATTAGGAAGCAGCAGCTGCACAGACAGAGCTGCCATTCCTAATGTGACATGCATGTGGGTGTGTGGCCCTGAATGTAGACAGTTCTAAAGGGTGTAAATAAGAGTTTTTCGTTCATCAAATTGGTTTCTATTCAGGTTAGTATCAGAAATTCTAACTCTTTAAATGATATCACTAAATTCATTTTTTTCTTTTATAAGCATGCAGGGATAATCAGTGATGTTTGATTAATGTAGTCATATGTAGAATAGGTGTATTGGTTTATTTTTTTTTCTGTTGAACAGTGCAGCTAACTATATCAGGAGTTGTAGGTGTTGTTGCTGTAAAAGTTACAAATGTTTCTTACCTAGTTCCTTTGCTTTCAGAGCAGCATCATTGATGTAATCCTGGGAACGACCATCAGTGAAGACAATGCCAACTTTGGATACACCAGGTCTTCCTCCACTGGAGATGGTAAATGTGTTGTCAATTAGATATTTGATGGCTTGGCCGGTCATGGTGCCTTTTTCCATGTAAGCCATCTTTTTTACTGCAGATTTAATATCTTTCTTACTGTTAAATCTGCCCAAGGGGAATTCCTGCCTTACTGAACTGGAATACTGAACTACACCGACATGTGCCTTGTTATCTCCAACATCCAAGGATTCCACAACCTGGTTGATAAATTGTTTGACAAGTTCAAAATTTTCTGGGCGCACACTCTTGGATCCATCAATTAGAAACACAAGATCAATAGCTGATGCACCACATGCTAAGTAGAAAAGACAAATATATATTGTCATTGTTATGTTCTGATAAAGGTAGGGGCTTTACAGTGCAAAATGGAAACTAACTCTTTGGGCACATATTCAAAACTAGGTAAAATATGGATAGTACTCTGAAATTTACCATTGCAGGTCTTGCCATCTTCATTTAATGTGTATCCATCCCTGCAGGCACAAGTGTAAGATCCAGGAGTGCTAACACAGATCTGCTGACAGTCATGGTCTCCAGTGGAACAGAGATCAGCCATTTCTGGGCGAAAAAAGAGATGCTAAGTAAACACTCAAATACATATTTTAGCACCCTACATAATGTGCAAGCAAAGACAATATAAAATACTAGATAACCTACCACAGAATGCTTCTTGGAACTTCTTGCTGAGCTTCTCAATTACACTGTAACTCTCCACATAGTCTACATGGTCATCCAGGGGCTCACTGGCAATCTGACGAAGAGTGGTCATATCAACACGTCCTACTCCAATGGCAAACAGCTCCAAACCACTCTCACGAGCCCTAGCAGAGACATCCTTTACACCATCTTGAGGTCGGCCATCAGTTACCACAATGGCTACCTAAAACACAAGGAAATTACCAAATTGCGACAGTGAATTTTTATTGCTTTTTATTTTTAATTTCATTTTCATATTCTAGCACAGGGGTCTCCAAACTATGGCCCTCCAGCTGTTCAGGAACAACAATTCCCATCATACCTAGTCATGTCTGTGAATGTCATAGTTTAACAATGCCTCATGGGATGTGTACTTCCGCAACAGCTGGAGGGCCGTAGTTTGGAGATCCCTGTTCTTTATTAGCATTATGTAATTTAAATATTGCATACAATAAGTGAAAAAATCATTGCATAGATCTGGTTAAGATCAGATATTTATGTTATGTGGTTTATAAATGTATTTTTTTTATCGCCCATTAAGTGACACAGTAATATAGAAGTTATTACACTTTTGGGTTATATATTGCTGCCTACAAGTGGTATAGGCACTGATAAACAGAAAACAAAATTGAAGGTCAGTCTCTCTGTAACCCCACCCCTAATCATAATGCTTAAAATAGTTTTTTAGTGTCCTTGGAGGTTGAAAACCTCCTCAGCGCTAAATTTCTGCTAGCTATTTTTTTCTTCAATCAAGGTACTCAGTACACTTCAGATGTCCGAATGCTATTTGAGCTAGTATCTAAACAGCAGCTATCTGAATAAGTATATGCTCAGCAACAGCTCTGGAGGCTGTACCCAGATCCCACTGGACTGGAAGATTGCAGGGCTATCCTGGAATGTGACACTAGGCTCTGCGTGTAGTGCTTTGCAGACCTTTGTGTACTGTTCTAGCCTGCAGAGTGCTCTGATGGTCCAGAGCCATGGTACAGCCTCAGGTGTGACCCTATCTTTGAAGTCTCACTCTGTGAGGGGCAAGAATAGCCTGGAATGTAACCTTCAGGCACCGGGCTTTGCCTTGTGGCACATTCTAAACCTCAGTGTGCTGTACTAGTTAGTCAGTTTCTGGGTCATGAGTGGTGGCACAGCCTCTTTTGTGACCCTGTTTCTGAAGGCTCATTTCATGAGCAAGGGCTGCATGACTAGAAACTACTTCACAGTTGTAATTGTTGTGCACCATTTTCAAATTTCCTGACATTTTCACAGTAACGTTTAGGGCTTGAGCACTGACATCATTGCTAGGTGTAGTGCTGTGTGTGCATGCTTCATGCTTGCTTTCCTGACATTCAGCCTAGAGCAAGCACCATCCCACTGCTGCTCCTGCTCCTGAAACAGCAAGTGGATCTCTGGTTTCCGGTTCTGTTCTACTGGCTGCCTATAGAGACTTGGTCATTTTAGCTGTCTGCAACCCCCATCAGCACCAGCTTCCAGGGCTTGTGAGTACTTGAGGCTTTGCTTTACATTGGGCCTTGTTGCAACATATCTTCCCAAAGGCACACGGAGGACAATCCATTTGGTAAGAGTGACCTCAGCTCCTCTTATGGTTCCTGGGATGTTTACCTGATATACCCAGATGGGGCTGACACCTCTAATCTGGAATGTGGGAACCCTATCATTAAGGGTTTTTATCTGCAAAGTCATTTCAGCTACATCAGGTGGGGCCATGGCCTTCCTCATGTCCACAAGGACTTTTATGACCACTAGGGACTTGCTAGCTGTTTGTTCCCAGCTACTGGACTATTCTGTACATAGGGGTTCCATGCATGCTAAGGCTATTTTATGAGTCACTGCAGTCTTCTGCAGTTGGCTCAGATATACAAAGGGTTGTTTCAAATCTTATTGATGCAGTTCCTGCATTTGCTTGACCGGCCTGCTGTAATATGCCTTTAGAATTTTACAACTCATACAGCTGTGAAGACCTTCCTGCTACACCCGCTGTTTAAGGACTTTCTTTATGATGAGTAAAAATGCCGGGAAGGGTCCTGAGTAGAGTTGAGCGAACTTCTAGAAGTCCGGGTTCTGCTGGTTCGGCCGAACTTCGGGACAAAGTCCGGGTTCGGGTCCGGACAGAACCCGAACTTTGTACCGGACTGAAGATCTTCAAGCGAGTTGAGATGAGTCCTGGGAAGGGCCGTAAAAATGAGTAGTATTTCTTTCAGGAATTTGTCGCCCACATCGTCCTTCCAGAAGTGTCGACATACTCAACATTTTAAGATTTCCGTATAATGTCGTCCGGCCAGTTCGTTTACGTCCTTGACGTAGTTATTCTAAACTTTGTTGGGAAACATATAGACTCGGTTGACGTCTTCTGACGTCACTGAGTATTTTATCGGAATCGTACGTACCTTGGGGATACATGTCTTATCAGGTCATCGACCCT
>BLSH010551600.1:29484-44373 GCA_018402905.1 Glandirana rugosa | reverse complement strand
CAGGCTCTTCTCTATGCTGTATTTTCTAACACACTATCCAGATGTTTCAAGTGCATGAATAGGGTTCCTCCCCGGTTTTAGGTAAAGTGTTCTATTCTATTTCCAGATGTATGAAGAAAAGATTGAATGTGTGAAGAACATCTGTTATGGTGCAGAACACATGTGTGTGAATAGCAGATGTGAAATGACTGACGTTTTGATTTAAAGTGATACACACATTTTAAAAAGAAGTGTGAATAAAAGATGTTGAATGATTGACAGTTTGATTTAAAGTGACACACACACTTGAAATAATTGTGCAGAAGAGATGTGCAATGTTTGACAGTTTGATTTAAAGTGATACACACATTTTAAAAAGAAGTGTGAATAAAAGATGTTGAATGATTGACGGTTTGATTTAAAGTGACACACACACTTGAAATAATTGTGCAGAAGAGATGTGCAATGTTTGACGGTTTCATTTAAAGTGATACACACATTTTAAAAAGAAGTGTGAATAAAATATGTTTAATGATTTCCGGTTTGCTTTAAAGTGACACACACATTTTGCAGAACAGTGATATGGGTACTCTGGGCTTATTTATAATTTTTGGACACAGTTTGAAGATGATTTTAGAACAGTTCTATGGCCTCTAATGTTAATTAATACTTTTCAGACCCATTTTGAAGATGATCTCCATTTTTGCATTTTTATGTTTTTATTTTTTTAAAAATATTTAAAGTTATTTCCCTGTCCCCATTTCTTTGTAGGGCACTTGTCCCACCCTTACCCACATTTTCCTTCCTTTTGCAGACCTCTAGGACCTTCCTGGGCTTTTTTACAGCATTTTTAATATTTTTCATTAAAATTACCAGAACACCGGACCCGAACCCGGACTTTTTTTGAAAAATCCGGGTCTGGGTCCCGGACACCCCAAAGTTCGGTACGGACCCGAACTTTACAGTCCGGGTTCGCTCAACTCTAGTCCTGAGCCCCACCTGACACAATTCTGGGGTGTTTTCACATGGAGAAGGGAATAGCTAATAGGGGGTCTGTGTCAATGTGATGCTAGAGGGGGTTCTTGCTAACACAGGTGCCACTTACCTTGGGATACTTCACTGAAGTTGAATTCAGGCGCGCTGCTGGGGCTTCGTTCTAAGGTAAGTATTTCATAATGTGCTAGTATGCGATGCATACTTTGTCTTGCAGGTTTTTTTTTTCTTTTTTTTCAGTGATTTACTACCGCTTTAAGAAGAGATGTACAGGTGTCCTTACAGATAATATAGTGCCTCACATAAATCCTAAATCTGTTGGTGTCTATGTGTTAGCCCCTTTCCTCCATCATGAGAGGACTCCTGTATTACTGCTGTCCTCAAGGGGTCTTGCTGTGAGTAATGTTTTTTGACCTTGATTTGACATAAAATTGGTATTGTAAGACCTTCACCTCCCTGAAGGACTTGTTGTACTTTTGGATTGACAGCAGACACCTCACACTTCAATCCTGTTGGAAACACTCCCTGTGGAAAGGCACACATTCACAGGACCTAATGGATTTTTATTATTTGAAGTCCACCCCTGCAACTATGGCTGATTTGCAGCCTCTAGGGGAAGTTCCTCCAAATATCTTTATCTTTGTTCTTAATCAGGTATTTTTCATAGGACTTAGCTTTCTCCCCCTTGCTTTACAACTGTGGAAGCTTCACTGGGTCAGGGAAGACTTACAGCCCCATGTTCTAAATCAGGTAAACAGACCCTGCAGTGAGTTGTTTACTGTCTGGTTCTTGTGACACTGCCAGGTGTCCTTGTGAACAGATCTAAATGTTCTACTGTTGTTGTTGCTGCACCAGTATGGGGTAGTTGTCTTCCCACTCCTGTCTATTTTGATGCTCTTCTTGCACCCTTTTTTTCCCCTTTGTTTGTCAGTCCCTCTCTTACTAAAGGTGGTTCCTTTGTGGTTGTCTCCAATTCCTTGGAAATTAGGTTATTTTTTTATATAGTTATTTATTTTTATGATCTCATATGAGATTGAATGGCTGTCTTATGACTTAGTGGTTAACCACCCCTTACTTAGATTACTTTGGATGTCCCAAAAGTCTAAGAAATTCTATATTCCTGTGTTCCCCTATGTGCAATTCCTCACAAAACTGAAGCATGGTGACTGACCATTAACTTTTTTTTCTGTTTCCCAGTGTCCAAACTTCCTGTAGGCAGCAGCATATAACTCACATGTCTAAGAATTTCTATATTCATGCGCCCCTCAATAGATTTTAAGAAAAAGATTTGACTGTAAATAGAAAAATCTTATTTTTTTACCTACACCGCCAACTGAATCTGCATCAGAGGGATAAGAGGCGTATATTCAAACTTCTTAAAACCTTTGGCACTATGAGATTCATCAAAATTTCCTGGTAAACTTTTGAAATTCTTCAATCATGGGTATTTGATGTTTGTTCTTAAGCTGACAAGCAAGCTGGTTGGTTCATTACCAGCTGTGCAAATCATCTTGCTTTGTGAGTACCCCGACAATGGTAGTGGAAAACATATTCCGTCCATAGACATTTTGACTGCCTAAGACATCTAGAAGTAGTTTGGAATGGAGTGGAGTTTTATTCATAGAAGTGTTTTATATAAAGGAAAGGCTTCACGTTCCCACCAGATAGCTGGCTGTTGCCAAGATTTAGGGCAAACACTGCTTCTAAGCAAAGGCTAGTAGCAACTGGTTTAGTTCATGAAATTAGCGATGCAAGTGACATTTATGGAGATTGTAAGCCCTGCATGCAGATGATAGACATAGGATTATTTTAAATAAAATGATCAGATTATATTTTTTACTTTCTGGTGTTTAGAACTGTCTGGTGCACAGAAACCATACCTATACCAAAATGTGCTTATAGAAATCTGTCTTGCTCTGGCTACCACTTTGCAGAATTTGCCATGACAGTTTAGCTGTACAGTAAATATTTATAATTCTATGTCTCTCACCCGCTTAAAATGTATTTTATTCATTAAAATGTATAATATATAGGTACAGTTTAATCTCTTAAGAGCTTGCATTGTATGATTTTAAAGTACATTTTCTCTATCAAAAATCCATTATCTCAAGGTCTGTCTTTAGAATTGCCTTACAGTCTCCTTATTTGATAAGTAAAAGTGCAACTGTAGGCAAACATCTAAATACAGATTTGAAATGCATATATGCACTTTGTCCAGCCGAATCTGTAATCCAGAAATTCCTGAAGGATGCTATACAAGGTCCTGAGTAGTTACTTTTCTCTAAAGCAATACATCTTGGTCAAGACTGTGACTTGAAAAAAAAAAAAAAACAGCAGCTAACGGATATGATCTGATGCAGTCTTCTCTGGTCAGCAAGCTTCAATGGTTAGAACCATAGCACTGTGCAATTTAGTTAGGCCCTTTCATTTACACTCCGAATGATGATGTGGGCTAAGACAAAATAGGCTGGGGTGAATGCAAAAAATCATTTAAGTACCTTAATAAATACAAAACTGGATTTAGTAAAGGTAATGTACCTGTATGTCTCCCACTTAACAGTTTAATACTTTTTTGAGTACAAATGCATTAACCTATACTGGCATCAAAGTATGGCTATAGTGTTACTAGTTTGGGGAAAAGAGTGAAACATGATTAAATTATAGTAGACATTCATCAAACATTTGCCGCGGATAAATCAATCTATTTAAAATGCGTGCAACAAGAATACTCACCTGCAGTAATCAATTGGTAAATGTCACATTCACTGCTTTATAAATAGGCCCCAACATCTTTCTAGTCTAAGCTTTTTCCTTTATTTTTACATTGTGGCCCCACCAGTAACACACTTCCTGTCTTAGGGTGGCTCCACTCCACGGAAGAGCAATGGAGCCACCCTTGGACAGCAGCATTGTCAATCTGTGGAGAGTGTTAAGCTGGGCATACATGAGTCACCAATCAAAAAAACTAACCACATTCCCCCATCCACACATGAGGTAGATAGAGCAATCCTCCTTGCTGTGCTATTGTAATCTGATAGCAGGTACTCTGCTATCGGAATACCCTGAGCAGCACTGCAATCAATTGGCTGTAGGACCAACTGAATAAAAATCTTCCAATAGATGGATTAAAATTTGCCCATCCCAAGTTGAATCAGAAAAACTTTGATCCATATGTGGCCAACTTGATGAACAAGAAAATTCAGATGAACTTGACAGACAAAAAATAAAGCTGAACTCCAGCTTGTTTATGCAGCTACAGCAGCATTTTTTTAAATGTTGTGTTATGTTGCTGTGCAACCTCTTCCCTTGTTGCTGCTGTATTATCTAACTGCAGTCTGGACAAAGTTAAACTGAATATATGAAATGCAGCAGCCATCTTTAAGGAGACCATTTTGCAAAACTTCTCTATGGAGTGTCTTCAGTGCAGGGGGCAGCCATTTTGGCTGGATCTGATTTGATCCTGGAGGTGATTAACTGATGCAAGGAGAGAAAAGGTTGCTGAGAGAGAAAAAGAGAGGACAGTCCTAAAGCCATAGCTAACCACATATGGGAGAGTCTGTCCATAGCTCAGTGTGAGGTGTGATTTGGATGCTTGGTGAGATCAGACTGTAGTAGAAAGCACTCCCACTTGTAAGGAAGGAAAAGATGGATTGTCTCAGCAGGATTGAAGGAGAAAGATCAAAGCAACGTATATCCCTGTCTGACTTCAACTTGACTGTTACTGAATCAGAGTTCATGTCCAGAGACTCAGAAGATGATGCCCTGGGTCTGGTAAAAGACTAACATTGTACAAGTTCATCTGTTGTCTGCTGGGAACTGTTGCATTTTCTTCACAGGTCCCAACTTTGTTGGCCAATGTTTTTTTTTTCTTCAGTGGGATAAAACTAGGACTTTAACTACAAGTTAGGACTGTCTTTATAAATTGCTGATAGGCGAATACAGTTCAGCTCTGTTATATACTGGAGTTTTTTAATCACATCTCGCAAAATAAAGTTATTGTCTTATTGTTTGTATACGCCCCTTTGCTAATCCTCTCTTCTTTTAGGTTATGCTTGGCCTAACAAAAATCTTTGAAATACCTCAAGGTGTGTTGGTAAGTGATGGGTGAGTGAGTTGTGTCATCTCCAAGTGTACAGTGAAATCACAAAACAATTCAACAGCTCCTCTGGAGGTACTGCGACAAATACATTAAAGTTGACCATTGTATGAGCTCCTGCCAGTGTTAAATGTTTTTTTTCAACCCTCTGACTGCTACTTTTGCTGTACAACTTGGTCTATTGAAGGAAGCAGAAAAAGTGGACTTACTGGTCAGATCACAAGGTGAAAAAAAAGGAAAAAAACCTAAAAACAGGACAACTATTGCAGCCGCCACATTTAGGATTGGTACGCTGCAATATAATACATTTTTGCTTTTGGGTGTAGATATGGTTTTTTTTTTGCCTTTTTATTACATTTTTGCATAGCATTATCATATTTTTACAGTGGGGCAGATTCCTGACTTTTGTCCTGGGTTTTTTCTATTTTATAATAGTTAAATAGTTAATTTTAACCATTTCATTTTTTGTGTTTCTTTTCTGTGCAATACTAAATTTCAGTCTGTTATCATACAGGATTAAATAAAATACCTTGGGTCATTTTTTTTTTTATAACTGTTTTCTTTTTTTTTCTACTCTACTCTACTGTTGCTAATTACTGATTTGTGAATCTCAAATAAAAGTAAGGTATGTCACTTAGTTTACAAATTGTGTGTAGCTAACTCACAGCTATTTCTGACAAAGGTTTGTGTGTTTCAAAAGCCAGTTACACTATATCTGAAAAGGGGCCCGTTCCCATCCCTTGCACGTCCAACTGATAACACCTGTCATAGCTTTCTGTGTAAGCTTTATCTTAGCTACATTCCTTAAACTGAATGTTCTAGAGCTCAGTAAATATCAAACAAAGAAGCGTACAGGATATAACACTACTTGCTCCTGATATGTGCAAATACCATATTGATACAGGAGAATGGTTTCTAGATATAACAATGATGTAGCACGCCGACACCTGTAACATAAAATTCATTGATGCTAGCTGGCTATCAATACATGATCATTTTTGCATGGTATTAATGTTTATGACAAATTGGAAGAGCCCTTTACCGAGAGAATAAACAAGACTGTCTTTGCTGATCTTTGCTTTTGAAAAAGCTTTTTGCCTGGCTGTCATGCCAATCCAATGTCTATACTATTTTCTGGGTCTGATTTACAATAGGTATGCAGATGAGGAGGTTTGACTTTATTTGCTCCAGCTCAGAAACCGAGACACTAATTAAGCCATGGAATAAGCAACAGCCAGGTAACTAGAATTTCAAGTGGGCACCAGTAGCAGCCTACTTATTTTTTGTTATACAGGTTTAAACTAGCCATGCAGGCAATGAGGCTGTTGCCCCACACAGACCAAATGTCAACTCAACATTGTCACTGTACTGGGAAGCAAATATTGTAAATAAGGACTGCCTGTAAAAAAAAAAGTCCCTGCATTCAGCAATTAAATGAGATATTTTTTTTTTTTTATGTTTTACTCTATACACACATGTTCAGTATACACATACAATCCACTTAGGCTTATGGCTGTTTCATATGCACACCACTTGCATTTCCAAAGGGGAAACCAATGCATTACTTAATTTATGGAATAAAGCACCATTAAAGGGATTTACCAGATATAAATATATAACATTTTAAAGTGTATCTCCAAGCAAAATATTTATTTTAGTTTTGGATAGAATGGGAAATGGTTAGAAGACCCTCTGTCAATTTTTATTGCTGTCTATGCCCCCCATTGGGGAGATCCTCTTCTCTGTTTGTATTGATGACTATTATCACCAGGAAAGAAAGTGAGGAGAAATACAACATGTTAGGCTACTTTCACACTGAAGCGTTTTACAGACGCTATTTAGCTAAAAATAGCTTCTGTAAAGCGCTTCAAAAGTCCCCCCCCCAATCCACCCCAATGTTAAAGCCCTGAGTGCTTTCACACTCCCCTACCGCCCCTGCCATTGAAATGAATGGCAAGTGCTTCCGAAGCAGCTGCACACCGCCTCGGTAGCGCTGAGCGCCAGCATTTTTAACCCCTTTTTAACTCCTTGTGGGGGGTTAAAAGTGCGGCGCTTCCGCCCACACAGCGGAGCCCTATCGCTGGTAAAACTCCGCTAAAACTAGCAGGGTTTTACCGCGATCGCAGCTACCCGTGCAGTGTGAAAGCAGCCTTAGAGTTGTCCCCAGAAAAAAAAGATAAGGGTAAATCCTTCTATTGTGGGCCTATTTCAGGGACAACCACTAAGAGGGGAATTCACCTTGGGAGATTTGTTGGAATGTTCAGCGGCATCTTTGTGACAGGAGGTGAAAGGAAATTTCTCCAATGGTACAAAGACAGAAAAAAAACTGACAGGTGTTTCTACCTTTCCCTACTCTATCCAAAACTAAAAATAATTTTGGTTATACATACAATTAAATTCTGAGTGTGAGACTGTGACCTGTGATGTATATACAGTGATGTATATGCTTTCATCTAAACATTCTGTAACAGGTGGGATTGGACTGTGTATGGCAATGATCTGAAAAGGTTAGGATCTCACATTAACGAGTAGATCCCAGATTCTTTGGTACACTACCTCTTAACTTACAGATATAGGTGTTAAGCTTTACCTTTCCTCATTGAACTGTGTTGTTATAAAAATAGATCATTTCTGCAAATTCATTTTTTTCCTAAGCTGAATGAAAAGACATATACGGCTCCTAATTTATTCTTTATTAGGAGCTCTTACCAGGAGTGAAGAATGATCTTTCAAGGTTTTGATCATATGGAAATGAACAATTAGATTTCCATTCATGCAAGAAAAATTAAATTCGTTATTAAAATAAAATGTATGATGAAAATCCTTACATTTATTGCACAGTGATATTTCAGATGTTAAATACCTTTTTTAAATGATATTAGTGTGCCCACTATCACACATCATGCAAAAAAGGTGAACCTTGTTTTTAGTTTACTTGTTTGTATTGCATGGAGACAGGTCATTTTGTACTGACCATCTTGTAATGGACACTATTCGGACAATTAAAATGTGTGATTTTTTTTTACCAAACCTGGGGATAAGATTTATTTTTTGGGGTGGTACTTGGGTCTTCTGATAGAATAAATACATTGTTAATATTGTTGACTGTTGTGGTAGATTAACATATGTACTGCTCACCTTCTTGATACCTGGTGATCTGAGACGTGCCCCTTCGCCTTCAGTGAAAGCCTGGTTGATGGCATATTGAATGGCAAGGCCTGTCATTGTACCGGTGGACAGAGGCTGGACTTTTTTGACTGCCTGAAGCAATGCAGCTTTAGTTTTGTGGGTTTTGAGGGAGAACTCATTTTTGACAGAGCTGGCATAATTGAGAACTCCAACTCTTGTGGAATTTATGCCGACATCCAGAGACTCGATGACTTGAGACAAGAAGACCTTGACTTGTTCAAATTCAGAAGGCCGTACACTACGTGAGCTGTCTATGATGAATACCAGGTCAGTGGGATGAGTCCTGCAGTTTGGGCCTTTGTTGGATGAGAGGCAAGAATAAGCAAGAGATTGTCAATGTTATTACATTTAACAGATACTCATATACTTTTTTACATGTCGTTCTTAGTTTTTAGCTGTCTACAGTAATTAAGACACATCGTTAAATGAACAGTGACTGCAACTGAAAGCAGATCTTTGTGGCATAGACACAGCAACAAAGCTACTTTTCATAAAATTACCAGTAAAACATTCAGTAGCAGTTTGCAGGATACAAGACTGATGATCATGATCTCCCATTAACTAGGACAAGATCACACTGAAGAATACGATTTTTAAAGGCTAAAACACCTCGGAGGTAGCAGTTTGAGATACACAGTGATAAATATTTTTAAAAGAAAGGTCAAATCAATATGTTTGTACCGTGAAGGAATTTAATCAGTACAATGCTTCATTTGTTATTTTACTGTATTTTGTATGGCTGAGGCCATTGGTAAAATGCAGCATATTCCAAGCAGGCTGTGTTTATTTGAAAACCTGATCTCCGTATTGGGTTCCAAAAATCTGGCATACTACTTATATACTTGATGTGGCTTCACTCTTTATTATAATACATTAGGAAACTATGTCTTGACATAAAATAAAAAACTGGTATATTTTTTCAGTTATGGGATTCATCTATTTGACAGTATTTATCTGCCTCATGCCCTATAAACGTGTATACTTAGTGATTGAAAAATAACATGAAAATTATACTATTCCTTTAGGAACCTAAAATTAGTATTAATTGACTTGTTTCACATAATACAGCAAACTGCTGTCAATACTCTACAGAAGTATTCTTCAAATAAAATTGCTTGTTGTATTATTTGTTATGAGAAGAAAGATATTAGAAACAACAGATGTAAATGATTAAAATCAATACCTTTTTATCTATTGTACCAGAGTACAAGATCAATGTAAATTATGACCACACTAAATCTATGGAAAGTTCAAACAAGCAGAATATTTGACAGAAGCCACTGAGGATTCGAGTTCTGACATAACCATACACCACACCAAGCTCTGTGTGCTCATTAAAACACATTGATCAAACTGTTAGCACAATCTTGTTGTATTGCATTATCATTATTAAAAAACGCCCTAAACTCAAAGGTTAGAAACATCTATAATCAAAAAAAGCAAGCAACAACATTTTATAATAATAATAGTAAGGCACAAAATAATTATGAGCATACGCATTAATAATAAAGACATTATATAATTATAAAAATGTTTACACTTCACTACTTGGACACAACAGTGTCATTTGATATAGATTAACCTATATTAAGCTTCTAATGCTATTAGGCCAAAAGCAAACAAGACTAATGTAAAAAAAAATTAAATGTAAAATGAAAACTTTTTTTATATTTCAGACGTAAAAAAATAGCATGGAAAATTTAGTAACACAGAAATGGCACACACATGAAAAGCTGTCATTTGAGGTAATGCTTGAATTCAGCTTTCATTGGCTGCTAAAAGCATCTTATTTTGTACATTTACAATATTTTAGGTACACAAGGTACACAGAAATAGAAAAGGGATTCAGGCAGTATATGTACTTTAGATATTTTCTACTAATACCAACAAGAACAGCTTTAGGCCTCATACACATGGGCGTATTAAAAAAATGAGCTGTAATGTCGGGACCAATGTCAGGAAAAAATTGGCGTCAAAACCTCGATTTCATCTGCGTATTGCATTGGCATTTGCATGTGCGTTATTGAGCGTCAGCGCTACGTCGAGTTTTGTTTGAAAAGACATCCCTCTGCTATTTTTGGACCAGAAACAGCCGGTGCCGGTTAACGTAGCTGCAGCGTTAATGTGCGTTAGTGAGCGTTTTGCCGACTCAGCGTCAAAAACGCTCTAGCGTTGCAGCTACAGAATGTGCTGGCTGTGGGTTCTGCTTTCAGCTCACAAACGCCGACGCTATCTACAGCTCAAAAATTTCAGCGTTTGTATGGGGCCATTGAATAACATGGAGAGCTGCAAAAAATGCTCAAAACCGTGGCTGTAAAAAACGTCCGTGTGTATGAGGCCTTAATATAAACCTGTAGTGCAGCCATGTGCAATAAAAACAATATGGATATATAGTAGGTATCAGACATTGCTACAGCATAACTGTACTGTGAAAAAATACCCATATGGTCACTGGGGCTTCCAGAAAACCTAAACGTCTGGCTATGGGTGAAAATAATCATACACCGCCTGCTCCAACAAGAGAGTGATTTCAGTAGTGCAACAAGCATGAGCATTGTTACATGGGGAGGAAGGAGGTTTGAGTAGAGCTATCAAAATAGTGGTTTTCTGAAAGTAAGTGACTAAAGGGATGCACTGTTGCAATAAAGGTGTGCTGTAGAACCTTAGTGCGTGCGCTGGGTCATGCAATTTTTGTTTATTGTGAATATGCAAACTTCAGATTTACTTTAAATCAGTTTTAAATGATGGTTTCTAATGTTAAATCTGTTTAGATTACATATTTATATCTTTATAAAAAGTATGTCACTGTTTCTGAAGCCGTATGAAACATGCTATGTCTGTGGATGTCCCCATTTTTTACAGCTAGACACATGCTGAAGAGATGTGACCTGAGATATAGAATATAGGCAGTCCCCAGGTTACAAACAAGATAGGGTCTGTAGGTTTGTTCTTAAGTTGAATTTGTTTGTAAGTCGGAACAGGTACATTTTTTAAGTGTAGCTCCAGCCAAAAAAAATATGTTTAAGCTTTTTGGATAGCATAGCGAATGGGTAACACCCCTGTAATGTTTGTTTTGCTGTCTATGTTTCTGTTCAGAAGATTTCACCTCACTTCCTGTCCCAATGATAATTGGATTTTTAAAATTTTGAGTTGTTGTGGAAACAAAGCTTGGTGATAAAGCATCAGTGGAGACACCTTTTCCCATAACTCTTACAGGAGTGAATTTCCCTTCCTAGGGGGAGATTTCCTGTCACTTCCTGTTGTCTACCTCCATTTGTAAGTAGGAGTCGTTCGTAAGTTGGATGTTTGTAACTAGGGGATCGCCTGTATGGTTTATTTTTTCATTTAAGAATGACGGTTGGAGGACAACATAAACAATACATTTTTTCGTAAAAAAAGATTTTTGTTTTTCAGAATGACAGCATTATGTTGAGCATATATTGGCAAATATAGAACAACAAATAAACCTGAGCATCAGGTGCACCTAAAGTATGTACCTTCATACATGGGCAGGTACTTGTTAATCGTGAAACGCCTTACACTTTATTCACCATGATAAATGGCACTGTGCAAAATGATGAAAATGCATAGCAACTGGCTAAAAAGCATTTACTGATCTGATTTCAGAAAACTGAAATTTGATTACTTACTAGGTCTAAAGCTGGCCATGCATTATACAATTTTCTTTAGATTTACCTTAAACTATTTAGTGTAAGGGTCTGCCTGATTGCATACAAATTGAAAGTTTTCTAGGCTTGCCCCCATATTATATGGTTTTGGTAAATCTAAAGGGAACTTTTACAAGAAAATAGTACAATGTATGGCCAGGCTTTGGTTTTCACATTGCTGATTACTCTGCCTTCCCTTTTTAAAACTATAAAATAAAATGTGTTGCAGTTTACTATGTGTAATAATTCTATCTTGGCTAAAATATTTAACCAAATACAGTTTAACCTAAGTTAATGTCTATCTATCTATCTATCTATCTATCTATCTATCTATCTATCTATCTATCTATCTATCTATCTATCTATCTATCTATCTATCATATTGGTTGGTTTGGATATTAACTGAATGTTAGAAGTACGCCTTCCACCTTTCCAAAGTGTTTGATAGGAGTTCTTTAACATACTTACTGAGTTAACAGTGCTCAGGTTTGAGGAATAGTATTCTGGATGATTTACAATACGTTGTCTACAAGTTTGTCCCAAGGCCATTCAAAAAGAAATAGGGAACTTACCCCTTTGCTGCTGTGGTGGTGCTCCCACTGCAACATAAGCATAGCAGCTGAAGAGCAGAAGAGCGGAGAGTAGACAGGTCTTCATGATGTCCAGAAGGGAGTCAGAAAGCAAAGTGAGGATGAAGGAATGGGTAATTTGTGTTCAAGGTAGCTTACTTACATCCCTCCAGGTGTGCCTCCCAGTTAAGTGACATAGAGGGGTGGAATGGGTGGGGACTGGCTTGAGGGAGGTGAATTAGGAGGAGGAAGATTAAGGAAACTATATTTATCGTTGTATAATATTGGTTTTCAAAACACTAAAGTTAACTCTTTCATTTGCTTTGGTTTTATTTTACTATAGTACAAGAGAAACTCTTAGAGCATGCTTGTTACAGCTGTCTTCGACATCACCTACACATAACATGAAGATAGAATTTAATAGTGGTGGCTGTTCACCTATCCAGTGCTGAATCATAGTTTGGATAAATGAGCTGGTGAGGGCACCCAGAGGACCAGCTGTGGGCACTGTTTTCCACCAGTCTGAGAAGGGTGAATAAAGGCACGGAATGCTTGTAGACGGCAGCTAGTAATTTTGCTACTAATGGTTAATCAGGTGAAAGCACCTAAATGAGAGCCTTTCAGTGTAACTTATAAAAGGAGTCCTGTATCTGCAAAGTAGACATAAAGATCTCTGTTCAGGATCAGGGCTAATTCCAGCTTTAGCACACAAAGTATCTGCGTAGCCCTCTGCGCCGCAATTCAAGACTACAGGAAAGCCGTGCAATAGGGCTCTATAAGCAACTGAAATAGGACTATAGCAACCATTTTTAGCACATTTGCT
This sequence comes from Glandirana rugosa, assembly GCA_018402905.1. NCBI lineage: Eukaryota > Metazoa > Chordata > Amphibia > Anura > Ranidae > Glandirana > Glandirana rugosa. The sequence goes on along the minus strand of BLSH010551600.1, from coordinate 31,056 downwards.
CTGTGGTGGCACGTAACAAGTTAAAGAAAACTTTCACCTCGGAAACATTATTTTATTGAAAGTCTGCAATGTTGCACTCTACTTTTATTTGACAACTCTAACAAAACAGCAACTGTTCACATTTATATACAGTACTTACAAGTCTTCCTTTCTACTCAGCCAGTAGCTTTAATCACTTTGTATACTTTACTTTTCCTCTTTTCCCTCCATATGACTACTCCCTATATTTAACTCCTACCATCTGCAGTCAAGCAGTTTTTTTTTAATGTGATTCTTGAACGAAAGTCATGGTGCGATAATAAAGAACTAGTCAGTGCAGCACAGAACAAAACAGCATACATACAGTCATACATGCACACTACAGTGGAAAGCTAAGATTTTAACACAGAATATTATTAAGGCCAGGTTCACATCTATCTGAATATGTATTTGTCTGTTTGTAGGATGTTTTTAATGTGCATTATAGCATGTTTATGTGCATCTTCATTATTGTTTGGGCATTGCTGTGCATTGAATACACAGGAAAATGGATATTCCTAATTTTTTTAAACTGCAATGCAATGCATCACAGAGCTCTGAACAGCCTCATTTAATAACAATGCTTCTTATAACATAAGCATTGTTTTGCTTTACAGCACATGCGTTAAAATGCAAATCAGTTAATGTTGCTTTAAAGCTAAGCCCCAGGTTCAAAAACGTTCATGTAAATAAACTCCTCAATAGCTACAAAGGAAATAAATTCATGAAATGCCTATGTACTGTACATAGCATGTGCAGAGAGTTGAGCTGTGGGGGGACCCAGGCTACCTGCAGAAAACTAGAGGAGGGGGCAGATATAAGATCATTTACCATGCACAAGGACAGAGACCAGCAGTGACTGGTGTTTGATACATGAAGTTCCTGCACAGAGGCAAAGTTTAACACTGCACAGATCTGGAAGAAATTCACAAAACATACTATAATCCAAGAAAGGGGAGGTGTGTGTGTTGCGAACATGTCCAACGGGGACCCCAAAATCAAGGTAACGGGACCCCAGGGTTAGCACAGGTAAAGTAAAGGCAAGTCTGTGCTGTAAAAGAAAAGTCAGGTTTTTAACTGTCAGATCTTGATTAAGGCTGGGTTCACACCTATGCAAATTGAATGCGGCTTACACCACATCCAATTCGCAGGACACTTAAAAACAGATTGTTTTCAATGTGTTCGGTTCACATAGGTGTGGTGCATTCCCACTCCGCATTGCACAGAATACGTGTGCACACGTCACAATTTGAAACGGAGACACGTCCTTGAAGTACATAGTTTGTGGTCAGTGACGACCAGAGACAGGAACACGTACCATTTACTAGAATATAGACGGGGGAGGAGATCAAAAGACGTCCATCGGACCCAGGGGGGTGTCGAGTTGAGAGACGTGTACGATACATGTCATGTATCCGTAAAGTACTTAAATAAAGGAAACATCGATAACTCCTCAAATAAATGTACTTGCAAAAACTTGGACCCCGAATCGAAATTTCGTTGTAATTGACTAAACGTAAAATTGCGTACACGACATTTCGTTTTGTTACGAAT
>BLSH010551593.1:212532-230187 GCA_018402905.1 Glandirana rugosa | reverse complement strand
GGCCTAAATTAAAGGATAAGTGTCACTTTGCTGGCTGCTGACTGATTCATCAGTGCCCATTAATCCAGCCTTGCTAGTGCAGACATGGGGAGAGGATAGCCCCCAGTGCTGGAAGGCACACAAATGCTTATGATGGATATCAGACAGCCCACATCCCATAGGAGCGAGGGGGGGAGCAGCTGTAGCAGTTGACCAATGTTGGCACTTGTCAAGTCTTTGGGCCATGGAAAATGGCACCATCGTCCGTTTGTTGTTGTTTTTTAGCAGAAAAACCTCCAGAATCACCCCAACCCCAGGCAACCAGTCCACCCGATTCACCCATCCCAGCCCAATTGCAAGGTTGATCAACTCGAAAAATCTCAAAAAATGTATGTGTTGAACCTGCAGTGACTTTGGGATGCTTAATGAATGTTTTTTCTATTTTTTTAGAAGAAGGAGATTCGCAAGAGCTGCCCCAACATCCCGAGTCCCAAAGGGAAGAAGCTGGTGGTCAGCCTGTCGTTTGCCCTTGTAAGTACTGTTCTAATATTGCTTCTTGTGTATTGACATGTCTATTGGTACATGGGACAGCAGACAGCAGTTAATAATCAACACCAACACACATTTTTTCCTTTGGTCTAAAGTATAGCCATAGCCTTTATTATTGTTGGCTTTAAAGTGGTCGTAAAGTGCCCCCCCCCTTAATAGCTCATTCTGAAATAGGTACTTTGGAACAAAGCTGTTGCATCGGTCTCGGCACACCGCTGTGACCAGCGACATCCTTCTTCTGGGTCTGCACCTCCATCCAATCACAGTGCGGGCTCCATCGCTGTGGTTGGCCTAGGCACCCTGACGTCACTTCCGTGCATGCACACAGGAGCCATCATTTACGGCACGTCAACAGAAGAAACGGCACATGGGGCTATCCCGGGTGTCCATTCTTCAGTGCACATGTGTCGATGACGTTGGCACATGCTGATACAGGGAATATCTCTTAAACCGTCCTGGTTTCGGAGATATTTCCCGGACCTACAGCTAAGCCTTATTGTAGGCTTACCTGTAGTTTAAAGTGGTTGGCATGAGTTGCCAGCCATTTGAACAAATATATTACTTTTTTGGTCAAAATTTCTAACATATGTCCCACCTCAGCCACTATGTCTTGAGCTGTATCAACCAAGTAAAGGGTAATCGCCCCAACCTTCATACTAAAACTTCCCTAGAAAGACTCTTGATAAAATGCATCTAATACCAATCAATTTCAAGATCTCACTTCCAAAAAACTAAAAAAAAAACCCAAATCACTATTTTGGCCCTCAGCCACTTGACCATCATTGCCCTTATACATTTTCCTCTACTTACCAGGTCATGAGGTGCCCAAATGCACCCTCGGAAGATTACAGCAGGAAATTCTGTGGTGCTGTGGCGAGCTACAGGACATACAGAGGGCAGCGCAGGAACTCCAACGGAGATTGATGGATGTTGGGGACATGCTCGCAAAATTTTAAAACTTCTTGCAATTGAACTGTTTTTTGTGGACCCCGTTTTATGGCCTGTTGCCTGTTTTAAATAACCTAATGAAAATGAGTGTAAATATGTACTCAATCCCATCAGGGGTTGTCAAGTGTCATGTTTCTGGGGGGCAAACCTCCCTTCCTCCAAACTGGAGTTTCTTGGAGAAAGGGGTGTTGCATCTGTGAAACGTGTGAGTTTATCCCATCAGGGGTTCTGAGCTGACGCATTTCGGAGGTGCCCCCTTTATCTAGAAAAAATATAATAAAATTAATTTTAGTGCAAAACCACGCCATATAATACCCATCTTCCCTTAAAATATATAAGATAAGGTTGCATCGAGTAAATAGATACCAAACATTCCATTTCCTAAAATTGCTTGCACCCGTGTTAACGTCAAAAACTATGGTGCCCCCAAAAATCACCATAGGTGATGCTTTAAAAGCCTTTAAAGATTATCAAGTTAGAGTTAACTAGGAGCTCGTGTGCTAGAATTTTTATTCTCACTCTGACGTTTGCGGCAATAGGTCACACATGTGGTGCGACCACTGTTTACATGCATGTGTGCACCCTAGGCTTGCGTTTGCGTTTAGGCAGGTGTGTGGAGCAACAGGGGTTTCTGCAATTTTAAAAACAATTTTAATATATTTGAATATCATTTTTTTTCTTTATTGCTATCACAAGGGGTTAATAAACTCATATGTGATAGCATTGGGCAGGTGACAGTTACTCTTTATGGAGACATTAGGGGGTCTAATAGACCCCGATGTCTCCACTGCCCTTCACACATTCTAACAAAGCACATATCGGCTCTGTTAGATGTGTCCCCTGGCTGTACTGGCCAGGAAAGGGTGCATATGAAAGAGGTGACATCACTTCCATTTCTTTGTTTGCAAGTGAAATTGAGGCATGGATTTGTCTTGGTTGCACAACAATCTCTCTTCCTCCTGCTGGCGGTTGTGTTCCCGGGCACCAGTAAGCGTTGGACAGCCTGGGAACCACGGGAGGAGGGGAGCACCAGCGGGAGTGATTGGTAGCTATGGAACTGCCGCATCACTTTCACTTTGAAGCCAGTTGCCAGCTGAACAAAACACACACAAGCTGATGGCTGCTACTGCAGCCATCAGCTTGTGATTAAAGGTTCATACTACGCCCAAAAGCTGAATTGGTTGCAATTACATTTGTTCTGAAAAATGACAGTGCTAATGCATAAGGGATGGATATAGATTTGCTCATTTTGCTCACATGTGTTTAATGTATTAAATATTTCAGCAAGTTTGCATTCACTGTGCTTTACACTTAGGCTCCATTGACACCTGAATGTAGCGATTTAATGGCATTTTGTGGGCATTTTTTAACATTTTTTTGCAGATTTTTACATAATTTTTAAAGTGTTTTAGAAGATATTACAAGTGTTTTACAGCTTCAGGTGTTTTTGTTTAGCCAATAGAAAGCACTAGGGGGAGGAGAAGGAAAGGGAATAAGGGGTAAAGAGCTGCGGTTTTAGCAGAAAACGAGCGACAAAATGCTCGTAAAATGCTCAAGTCAGACGTTTCTATTGTCTATGGGGCCAAAAATGCTTGTAATCTGCCAAAGAGAAGCTCATGTACTTTTTTTGAGAGACAGGCGTTTTACTTCAGGTGATAAAACGCTCATATGTATACAGGGTCCATTGAAATTAATGGGATTTGGCTTGTTGAGTGTTTAAGAGCTACAAGCTTCAAGCAAAAAATTGCTCAGGTGGGAAGGGGGCCTCAAAGGAACCAGAAAGACCTTAACTAAACCAGTGTAAAGCATACTGAACCCCTTTTTACAACTTAAGGCTCCCGTATGACAGTCTGTGTGCTCCCCTCCCAGACACTTCAGTATACAGTGGGAGGGGTTAAAAGACAGAGACAGGGATGCTAAAAAGCCTGTGGGCCTGACTTGTTGTGGCCACGTGATGATGGACAAGCTACAGACTTGTGAATTAGCAGTAATAATGCTGATAACTTCACCAGCTACAGCAACTTTTGTATCCCACTGTAGTCAAGAGTACTGTATAAAATGGCTGCAGAGATTGGCTAGAGTGATGCCTTCCGAAGTTCCAAAAGGATCATGCTGTTGGGAACTGTTTTAATGCACCCTCACAATGCAGAATTGCAGTGATGGTAAAGGACTTACCCAATTCAACATTACTCTATTCCAATTTACAGAAGATCTCACTCTACCCAGTGGTCTAGGTGGAAGTGTGCATCCCTTAGCCTCCATGGAGGATGCAGCTAGGGTGTGAGTCTTTAACAGCTCTTCTCTTTTTGTAGAGTTGGCTGCAGGCCATGGCCATTCCTTATTGGCTCCCAATCAGAATTCTTTCTTGCCTCAATTGAATAGACTGGAGTTCCTGTTTGAGAACTTTCTCCCTTTGGATATCATGTAAAATGGCTAATAATGAATTCAATAGTGTCACGCTAATAAGCCGGATATGTGCAACAATTGAAAACAAAAAAACATAAATGAGCATATAAACAAACATAGGTTATGTGAATAAATGAAATAAATTGAATTAAATTAATCAAAAATTGAAACCAGTAAGTCCATTTCTTATTTCTCATGAATTTCAAAATGTCCTTAAGTCTTTGTATTAAATTGGCAACCACATACGTGAGATCCAGAGTTTTCATGCAGTTGTCACCGTGAGCATGTAGTAAGATATACAGTATCTCACAAAAGTGAGTACACCCCTCACATTTTTGTAAATATTTTATTATAACTTTTCATGTGACAACACTGAAGAGATTGCACTTTGCTACAATGTAAAGTAGTGAGTGTACAACTTGTATAACAGTGTAAATTTGCTGTCCCCTCAAAATAAATCAACACGCAGCCATTAATGTCTAAACCGCTGGCAACAAAAGTGAGTACACCCCTAAGTGAAAATGTCCAAATTGGGCCCAATTAGCCATTTTCCCTCCCCGTGGCATGTGACTCGTTAGTGTTACAAGGTCTCAAGTGTGAATGGGGAGCAGTTGTGTTAAATTTAGTGTTATCGCTTTCACTCTCTCATACTGGTCACTGGAAGTTAAACATGGCACTTCATGGCAAAGAATTCTCTGAGGGTCTGAAAATAAGAATTGTTGCTCTACATAAAGATGGCCTAGGCTATAAAAAGATTGCCAAGAACCTGAAACTGAGCTGCAGCACGGTGTCCAAGACCATACCGTGGTTTAACAGGACAGGTTCCCCACAGAACAGGCGTCGCCATGGTAGACCAAAGAAGTTCAGTGCACATGCTCAGTGTCAAATCCAGAGTTTGTCTTTGGGAAAGAGACGTGTGAGTGCTGCCAGCATTGCTGCAGAGGTTGAAGGGGTGGGGGGTCAGCCTGTCAGAGCTCAGACCATATGCTACGCACTGCAATTAATTGGTCTGCATGGCTGTCATCCCAGAAGGAAGCCTGATACACAAGAAAGCCTGCAAACAGTTTGCTGAAGACAAGCAGACTAAGGACACTGGAATCATGTCCTGTGGTCTGATGAGACCAAGATAAACTTATTTGGTTCAGATGGTGTCAAACATGTGTGGTGGCAACCAGGTGAGGAGTACAAAGACAAATGTGTCTTGCCTACAGTCAAACATGGGGGTCGGAGTGTCATGGTCTGGGGCTGTATGAGTGCTGCCAGCAGTGGGGAGCTACAGTTAATTGAGGGAACCATGAATGCCAACATGTACTGTGACCTACTGAAGCAGAGCATGATCCCCTCCCTTCAGAGACTGGGTTGCAAAACAGTACTCCAACATGATAACAACCCCAAACACATCTCCAGGACAACCACTGCCCTGCTAAAGAAGCTGAGGGTAAAGGTGATGGACTGGCCAAACATGTTTCCAGACCTAAACCCTATTGAGCATCTGTGGGGCATCCTCAAATGGAAGGTGGAGGAGTGCAAGGTGACTAACATCCACCAGCTCTGTGATGTTGCTATGGAGGAGTGGAAGAGGACTCCAGTGGCAACCTGTGAAGCTCTAGTGAACTCCATGCCCAAGAGGGTTAAGGCAGTGCTGGAAAGTAATGGTGGCCACAGAAAATATTGACACTTTAGACATTTTCATTTAGGGGTGTACTCACTTTTGTTGCCAGTGGTTTAGACATTAATGGCTGTGTGTTGAGTTATTTTGAAGGGACAGCAAATTTACATTGTTATACAAGCTGTACACTCACTACTTTACATCGTAGCAAAGTGTAATTTCTTCAGTGTTGTCACATGAAAAGTTAGAATAAGCACAGCAAAAACAGATCGCTGGGGTTTGCCATATCCACAACGTCCGAATTCACTGGCTACAAGCACAGGACACTCCACTCCCAAAACAAGAGTTGAACAAGCCTTCCCCTATCATGATGTCTTTCCCCCCTTTAGGAAATATCCAAAACCGGAAATGCACACACTGACACACTGAATGGTTTTGCACAGACAAAGAAGGGCCGGATTGCAGCCTTTCCAATCAATAAACAATAAGACATTTATTTACGTGTTAAAAACATATTAGATAATATATTCAAAAATAAAATATTTAAGAATAAAAAATAAAAAATATTTAAAAAAAAAACATTTTTTTAAAATTCCTGATATTACACTGGATATTATTTATAAAGGCAGGTTTAAGAATTGTATATTAAAAACATGAGCTGCGCTAAACCAAAATTCGCTGTAGCAGAAATATATTAGTACCGCCGCACAAAATTGAATAAAATGATTATAAGCTCCACTTAAATAAAATAGACAATAAATCCAAAGTCATAACATTCCTTATATGACCAAAGTAAAAGATTAGTGACACGCCATAAATGTCTCTACAGGCGGTCCCCGGGTTACAAACAAGATAGGGACTGTAGGTTTGTTCTTAAGTTGAATTTGTTTGTAAGTCGGAACAGGTACATTTTTTAAGTGTAGCTCCAGTCAAAAGAACTTTTTTTAAGCTTTTTGGATAGCATAGGGAAAGGTTAACACCCATGTAATGTTTGTTTTTCTGTCTATGTTTCTGTTCAGAAGATTTCACCTAACTTCCTGTTCCAATGATAATTGGATTTTGAAAATGTTGGGTTGTTGTGGAAACAAACCTTGGTGATAAAGCTTCAGTGGAGACCCCTTTTCCCATAATAACTCTTACAGGAGTGAATTTCCCTTCCTATGGGAAGATTTCCTCTCACTTCCTGTTGTCTCCCTCCGTTTGTAAGTAGGAGTCATTTGTAAGTTGGATGTTTGTAACTAGGGGACTGCCTGTATAAGAAAGATGAAATATCCTTGTAGGTAAAACAGCACAGCAGCAAAATGAAAGAAGAGGGAGAAGGGCACCAGACATGAAACAGCAATACACTCAAGTGTAAATCCTTTACCGAGTAACATGTATGCTCACCAGATATAAAGTGGTAAGCCACTATAGGCTGTTCACCCTGCCAGGGTCCCCTCAGGGAAGGAAGAGACCTTCCCAACATAGCTCTGTGTCCTAGGCTATCAGCCTCCAGGTCCGCTCCCCCGTTAGTACCAAAAAATATAAAACTCCAATAGTGGAATCCTGTTAACTGTTAGTTTATTATGAATAAAAGATTGCACTTACATTTCATAAAAGATGGATAGGCAGTAACAGTATTAAAACGCTGGCCGGCAAACACGAATCAGAAGTAAGGCGATGACGTCAGTGCGTCCTCCCTTCCACACACTTTTCCAAATATTTGCTATGTGCTCATTTAGCCGAACCTGCAATGAGCATGTAGTGTGCCCAATGTACTACAGGCCACATTTGCACTGTAACAAGTATACGGCATGGGTGGTCCTACATGTAATTAGTGAAGTAATAGAATGCTTTCTTAACGTAACCATAGACTGGAACTCAGAAATTTTCTGAGTTTCCCAGGGACCTGTTTTTGCTGTGCTCGATGGGAGGCTGGGACCGACACCCCTTTGGAGCGAGGCTTGGACATACCCCCTTGAATAAGAGGCTTTGCTCATAGCGAGGTACGGCTCCCTGGTTCAGGAAGAGGGAAGCCAGAATTGGTGACATCAGAAGGAGGCTTGGATACACTTCCTTCCAATCAGTGCCTCTGTTCACAGTGAGGCTTGGTTTGGTGTACAGGAAGTGGAAGAAATTAACGGGGCCAGCTTCCAGCTTGTTTTATATTTATATAGCAGTGACGGTTGTGTTAGCTTAAGCCCCGGGAAGAAGTCTATCTCAGACTAAACCGGTCAGGCGATGGCTACACTCCGGTACCGCTACACAGAGCAACCTCAGATTCCGTGGATGTTTGATATTACCATGCTCAAAAGATTGTTTGTGATGTAAGTGCAATTTTAATAAATTTTCACCACTTGTTTTACGGATTCACACTATGTCCTTCCTTTATTTTTGGATTTAATTAGTGACCTGTGGTGAGAGAGGAGCAGTGTTTGATGTGATCTCAGCATGGCCCCCTCCCCTTTTGGTTATATCCAGGATTTAGAATGAAACATAGAGGAGTCTTACTCACCTGCTATTCTTGACCACCCGTAATAGGTGTGTAAACGTTTAGGGGTAAGCGTACACCTTATCCGTTGGTGGTGGATGCATCACATATATTTTACTGCATGCTCACTGTGACAACTGCATGAAAATTCTGGATGTCACTTATGTGGTTGCCGATTTAATACAAAGACTTAAGGACATTTTGCATTCATGAGAAATAAGAAATTGACTTGGTTTCACTTTTTGATTAATTTAATTCAATTTATTTCATGTATTCACATATCCTATGTTTGCTTATATGTTCATTTCTGTTTTCTTTTTTTCACTTGTTGCACATATCCAGCTTATTAGCGCGACACTATTGAATTAACTATTTACTAACCTTGTGCATATCTCACATTAGAATGTTGCTAAGGATTTGTTTTTTTTCCACTAGCAAAGTATACACTTCTTTTAAAAATGGCTAATAAATTGAAAATTTGGAAAGATGACTCTATTGATATTTTTTTCACTTTTGCCCAGTTTATGACATTAAAGATTGAGAGCAAACGGATGATGCTCATCATAAGCCTGTAGTTCAATCCTTTAATAACTGGCTACAGGCTTTTTGTATTTATGCAAGCAGGTTGAGTGAAAAGAATCCAAAAAATAACTGAGCGTTTCCAAAATTCCAACATTACTACCTGCATGCAGTTGTGTTTTACATAACATTTAAATCTGTTATGACTTCCGGTTCCGGTATGGCGCTGTGAGGACGTCTCAAACAAGAGCTCCCCGGTCGGGTGATAGTAAATACACCATATCTATTAGCTTTGGCGGCTCGGACTTCCAAGACCATGGGGAAATGCACGGGGAAGACACTACCATCACAGGGCACCCCGTCAGGCTCCATTAAGAGGTTTTTGGCAGTTGAACCGGAGGATTCCCTGGACGCTGATGGCCAGGGCCGCTCACCACGTGTAAGTGACTCTGCCCCCCGCCATAAAGCAACACGCAGGCCTCGCTCCCCGTCTCCCTCTATCTTCTCAGAAGGTGAAGACGGGGCTTCGCAATGCTCGGAGGTGGCAGTGTTGGTCAGCGGCCTACCCTCCAAAGGCGAATTAGCCTCTATGCTTCATAGCCTGGAACAGGCGATCAAAAAGGAGGTATCGGCGGTGAGGTCAGACCTCTCCCAGGTTTTATCACGGGTGGAGGAGTCGGAGCTACGCCTTGATAGACACGCCGCTGCCATTCGAGATTTGCAAGCTACAACCAAACAATTACAATAGCCCACAGGATGGCGATGTATAAAATAGAGGACCAAGAAAACCGCAACCGAAGGAACAATATCCGCATCCGAGGCCTACCTGAAGCTACTCGGGATGATGACCTGCAGGCCTCAGTGCGGGGCATCTTCAACCAGCTACTAGGCCGCGAGGCAGACCACCCCTTAAAAATCGATCGGGTGCACAGAGCTCTTCGGCCTCGCTCGCAATCCTCCGAGCTGCCGAGAGATGTGATCTGTCGGGTCCATCATTACGGCGAGAAGGAGCTTATAATGAAAAAGGCCAGGGATGCGAACCCGCTGGACTTTGACGGCGCCATGCTTTTGTTCTTTCCCTGCCTGGCTAAGGAAACTCTGGACCGACATCGGGCCCTGAAGCCTCTCACAGAGGCTCTCAAGGCGAAGGGGATCTCATACCGATGGGGCTTCCCATCATGCCTCATAGCGCATAAGGACGGTAGGTCAGCGATCCTTCGATTCCCGGAGGAGCTTGAGAAATTTTGCCTGGATGTCGGGATTTCCCCCCCGGAGCTCCCTGGCTGGTCGGAGGGTATCCCATCTCTCACCCCGCCGCAGGATTTCCAATGGCAAAAGGTGTCCCGTAACCGCCGGTCTGCCACACAGGAGCCTGCTGTCTAACTCGCGATGCCTGTCAGTCTGCAGACAATCGTGTACCTACACCTGGAAATGCCTTGGTGACTGTTTTGGTCTGCTTCTTCGTTCCCCAGGGTCCCCCTCAAGTTTGTGGACAGCGGTTAGATTACATTGGGCATGGCAACACACGGTTCGCTACTAAGGATCTCTGGATCCCAGCTCACTGCCCAGAATCATGACAGAATACTTCTGCCTTGGTTAATAATGTGAGACATTGACTTCAGTTCATGTTAACCTGCTCACGACGCTGCACTCCGGCTAAACCGGGCTGTGTTGCCTTTAGTGCCGCTACACTCCTCTACTGCACTTGGGGGCATGGGCCAACTTAACGGGCATTTCTTTAAGTTTTTTCATTTATTTTGAATGTTTCATTTTTTACTCTTCCCCCAGGTACCAAGTCATCTACAGATTGACATCGACATTATTATGTCCTTTGCGAGAAAGGTTGCTTTTTGGTTTTTGGTTTTTAGATATGGTTATATTCCTGCTGCAATTTACTGACCGGGGCCTCTAGGGAGTAACTTGACAAACTCTGTGTCTGCGTACCCTGGACTCCCTGGACTTCTCAATATCACTGGGGGGATTCGGGGGGTTTGGCAGGGGGGTCCTCCCCCAATTGCGGGGTTGGGCTCCCGGCCGCGGGGCCTCCTGGGTCACGCCCGGTAAAGCACCGCATTGCTATGCATGCCTTCCAATTTTTCATTTGTTGGATTTCTTTGTCTTTTTTCTTTATTCTGCCCACATTCTTGGTTCCCCTCATTTCTCTACTGTATCTTCTCTTGACTTCTCCCCCCACACTTCCAGCTTCCCTCCACTGTTTACATATTCTAATGTATTTATTTCTGTTATAGATGAGGAACCTCAATGTTATCTCTCTTAACGTCTGGGGACTGTGCTCACCAGGTAAGAGACACGGGTTATATAGAGAACTTAAATGACTACAAGGTGACATTGTCTTCCTACAAGAGACACACCTCACCCCATTCACCAAGGTGAAACTATTCTCTCCGTCTCATCCCACCTGGCTGTATAGTCTCTCTGATGTTAGGAAATATAAGGGTGTAGCCATAGGCTTCCACAGAGACTCCCCCTTTACAATTGGGGAGACTTTAGTAGACAAGAATGGACGCTATATTTTTGTCAAAGGCAGCCTGGGTAGTATTCCGTGTACATTGGCCACAGCTTACGCCCCCAATCACAACACTATATCTTTTTTATCCTCCACCCTTGCCACCCTGAGGGAGTTTGCGTCTGGATGTGTCATATGGGGTGGGGATCTAAACATCCCTTTAGAACCTAAACTAGATACCTCCTTGGGCACTTCCCACATTCCCCACAGGAAACTGTTAGCACTTCATAAACATCTAACAGAATCCCAGCTGATGGATGCATGGAGGTTGGGACACCCATCGGTAAGAGACTTCACCCACTACTCTAATTTACATGACTTATTCGAGAATTGACTATATCTTTATAGATCATCACCATTTGGAGTTAGTGGTCAGCACGAATATCGACCCAATGGTGTACTCGGATCCTGCCCCGGTATGTCCATCCATTCGGGTGCCTGACCTTCCATGCAGACCCAACAACTGGAAATTTAATGACACTTTACTACGGGAGGAATTGGACAAAACATCCATAGCTGATGAGATCTTAACATATTTTAGGGAAAACTCTACCCCCGAGATCTCCCCTGGAGTGCTCTGGGAAGCACACAAGGCCTATGTCAGGGGTAAACTAATTGAGCTGGTGTCAAGGAAAAAGAAAGATAGACTTAAAAGACAGTCTCAGCTAATTAAAGAGATAGCAGATTTAGAAAGAAACCACAAAACAAATAACTCCCCCTTGCTTTTACACTCCCTGACACTGATGCGTGAAGAACTAAAGGATATCTTCCAACTAGAGCAGAAGAACACGTATAGATTAATATCACAGAAATTTTATGAATGGGGCAACAGATTGGGGAAATTATTGGCGCGCTCACTACAACAAGAAATCGGCCTCTTTCATACCCAAAATGAAAGCTCCTGCAGGGGAGATGGTAAACGTGACCAAAGCAATTGGCAGGGAATTTCATGCGTTTTACCAACAATTATATCATGTTCCTGATAGTATAGGAGATCCCATCGAGCGAGCTAGGAAAATCTCACAATACTTAGCACAGGCTAACCTGCCAAAGCTACCTCTTTTCGCCCTAGAGGCTCTGGAAGCAGATATTTCGGCCCATGAGCTCTCTATGGCGTTAAAATCAATGGCAGCAGGTAAGGCCCCTGGCCCCGACGGCCTCACAGTCGCATACTATCGTGCATTTTCCGAAATTGTATTGCCCCATCTGACTAATTATGTAAATAAAACAGGGAGTGACGACCATCTTAGACCTGAAACCTTACACGCCCACATCACCATATTACCCAAGCCGGGGAAAGACCCGAGTTTGTGTAGTAGTTATCGCCCCATATCTCTGCTAAACATAGATGCTAAATTATACACAAAAGTATTAGCCAACAGACTTCTCCCACAGCTAATTTCCCAAGACCAATGTGGTTTTATCCGGGTCGTGAAGCCCGGGATAACTCGCTGAGAACGATAGCCCTAACATCATATGTCAGGTTGATGTCCCAGCCCACCCTGCTATTGTCTACGGATGCCGAGATAGCGTTCGATAGGGTGGGTTGGGACTATCTATTGGCAACCATTGAATTCTTTGGTATAGGACCTAAAATGCAACAAATGATAGCAGCCATATATAACCACCCAACGGCTCAACTTCGTATTAACGGGACGCTGAGTGAATCGTTCACACTATACAACAGCACCAGACAGGGGTGCCCGCTTTCCCCGATACTGTTTGCCCTTTCTTTAGAGCCGCTTCTATCAACCTTTAGACAAAATCCTGACATACATGGTGTACGAGTAGGCCGGAGGGAACATAAATATGCGGCATACCTGGATGACATTTTGTTCTACATCCAGCAACCCCTGATCAGTATCCCAAATTTTTTGCAGGCCTTTAGGACATATGGCAAAATTTCTAATTTTCTTATTAACCCGACGAAATCTGAAATTCTGAACATCTCGATCCCTGAATCATTAGCCTCTCAACTGAAACGATCTTTACCTTTCCCGTGGAAACCATCCACACTGAAATATTTGGGTATTTTTCTTACCCCAAGCCCCTCACATTTATTTAGAGCAAATTATATTCCCCTGCTGAACTCCATTAGATCTGATCTACATAAGTGGACTCACCTTGCGCATTCGCGGTTAGGACGTATAAATGTGATAAAGATGAACTTACTACCCAGTCTGCTCTTCATGCTTCAAATGATCCCATACAAAATTCCCCCGGGTTTCTTTTCTATCATCTCCTCCCTTATAACGAAATACATATGGAAACGACGTCATCCGCGAATAGCTAAACAATGCCTATATATACCTAAAGGTCTAGGGGGATTCTCTCTTCCTAACATTAAGGCGTACTTTCGGGTGGTTATCCGGGCTAGGTTGGCCGACTGTAAGTACAATAAAAATAACAAAATTTGGGTTGATCTTGAGTGTGAACTAAGCGGAAAAGATCTTTTCACTCAAATTTGGATACCGAAAACTCATAGACTTTTAGCGGAGCTCACCTCTCCTTTAACCAGATATTCTCTAGATGTCTGGGACTCGATGCATAAGAAACACCAATGGAAATACAACTCTCCTCTGATGCCCATCACGGGCCATGCCTTCTTCCCCCCAGGAGAGGATAACCCGAAATTCTGTTCATGGCTGTCACAGACCCACATTTGCCTCCATCATTGCGCAACCAAAAAGGGTCTAATCCCACTGACAGCTCACGCCTCATCTTCCTCTCCTTCTTGCTTGGACCACTGGAAGCATCAGCAACTAGCTCAATTTGTTAAGGCCTTACCAAAGCCACTTAGGACACTAACAGGCCTTAACCCGGTGGAAGCTATCTTTGCTATGCCTCATCCACTCCTGAGAAGCATCTCACTATGCTATCAGGCCGTCCAAGCCCTACAATCAGATCACTGGCCATCGTTTCTCCATAACTGGGAAGCTGACCTAAAATCCTCTCTTTCAGATAAACAACGCTCTGTCATATTACAGCTAGTACACTCGTCCTCCATATCTACCAGGATAGTGGAATCCAATTACAAACTTCTAACCAGATGGCATTACTCTCCAGTAAACTTGAACAGGTTCTTCCCGGATGTTTCCCCACTCTGCTGGAGAGGGTGTGGAGAGAAAGCCACCCATGCTCACATATGGTGGCTCTGCCTGCTTATAAGACCCTTTTGGCTGGAAGTTAAACGTTGGACTGAATATATCCAGGGCACAACCATAAGATTGGATCCATGGCTGATGCTCTTTCACTGTACACTCGAACCGGTAGGACGATATAAAAAATCGATTATCCCCCACCTGTTGAATGCAGCTAAATTGCTAATTCCCAAATACTGAAAACAAACCACTATCCCTTCTGTTAAACAATGGTTTCAAGTGATAGGCAATATATATTATATGGAAGACTTAACCTATGATATGAGGGGGAAACCCGACCTTTCATCGGAAATATGGTCCTGCTGGTTTGCATTTAAATACTCCTCTAAATATGCTGAAATGATGTTGTCTTAGTAAACATATATGTTCGGGCAATTAGTTGTGTCACAGAAGCTCAGACGGTGGAGCCGGGAGTGGGTGTTCTTCTACTCCCGCCCCCCCTCCCCCCTCCTACCCCACCCATCCTCTCTGACCCTCTGGTCTTTCCTCCTATTCTCTTCTTCTATACCCCCTTTCCATTCCTGATTTAAGTTATTCAAATTTACAGTGTTAAGTCCTGATGTTGAAAATAGCCACGCTGTGGCCTAGGTAAGATCGTTAGGGGGCCCCCCCAGGGGAGGCTACCCCCAGAAGGGAGCACAGACGGCCCCAAATGCGGATAGCCAAAAGTGACCCTCAGCTTGTAACACTGAGCACCAGCCACATTGTATAACTATATATGTTTAGTGCGATAAGTCGAACACTGTACTCTATGATGACCCCCAATGTCTATTATGTATGTTCCTGTTAATGTTTTTCCTTCTTTCCCTTTCAAATAAAAACTTATTGAACAAAAAAAATAACATTTAAATCTGTTTTAAATCTGTTTTAGGTTTTGAACACAGGGTTGTGGATAAAATCGTTAGTTGTGAGTTGAGGGAAGATAAGTTTGCAGGCCCTTTCTCGAGCCCTTAGTTTGATATTTTTAGAGTAGCTCACTTGGGTCTGGTCCCAAAGAAAAAAATATTATAGGCTTATACATTACTTTATGTTATATGTTACTTATAATTCACGTATCAAAATCATTACTCTAAATGCATAAGATTATGTAATTTCCTATGATCTTAGTAATATTACATATTTTCCTTTTGACAATGCTTAATGGATATTATTAGACCACTCGGCCAATATTCAATATTAGCAAAGCATATTTAAAATCATCAATTAGAACTGGTTCACACCAGATGCAGCCCAGTACGTTTTTTGTTCTGCATCAAAAATGCATACATTTCATGTATTCCAATGGCATGGGTTCACACCAGTTCAATCAGTTGCAGTCAGTTTCTGTTGCAGAAAAAAAGTAGAATATGGTGCATTTTTTTGGCGCTGACCTGTACTAGAACAGAGTGCGGTGTGAACTGTAAACAAAAACGCATCCGGATTGCGTTTTTGTGGTGTGAACTGTCCCTTAGACTTCTTCCTCACTCTACCACAATCTGTTAACTTATCGGATATTTTTTTGAGAACCAGTGTTTTTTTTTGTTTTTTTTTGTTCTTTACCGTTGGTTGCTCATTGTTATGCTGTTATTTTGAGTTTTTGGAATAGGTTACTAAGGTGAGTTTTGGTACTTGTAATGTATTGCATTACTTGATGATTTCATATTATCTGGACCTGCAAATTTCCCTGAATGTATGGATAATTTTATTGTTTTTTTTTCTTATATTTGTGAGGAATTCGGAGATCCTTTAGAAAATGAGAAATTGGTCTCCGCTACTACATGTTTAGCGTTGTTTTTACCTTTTTATTCACATTTTTCTTGTCAGGTTAAAGTTTAAAGAATACATCATAGAATATATATATAAGGAGATCTACAAATAGATAGCATTACAAATTAGTAACTAGTGCAAAGCTTAGCAAAGTAGGTCATAAACAAAGGCATATCTATGCCATAGGTAGATAAACAGGTAAACGGTAGTGTTGGGTGAAAAGTTCAGCCCGAGCATGAGTGCGGGCCAAACATTGGCTGTTCATCCAGTTAACGAACACCCAAATTATCAGGGCGTTTTACCGTTTAACCATTTGTTCGGCTGAATGACCACAATGCACTGTGCCGCAGCAGCCGTAGCTGCAGAACAGTGCATTGGAAGCCCTGATTGTCTGAAAGCTTTGCCCAATCAGGCCACATTGCACTGTCAAAGCCATGACTGGACACTGTCAAGATGACTCTATCCAATCATGATATTAAGTCCCACCCCACACTATAAAATTATTCTTCCCATTGTGGCCATTTGCAGTGTGATATTGGTGTGGAGAGAGATAGAACAGGGCTCTGTTCATTGCTACTAGCGAGTTAATGTGCAATAGTGTACTATTATGATTCTATTGTGAGTGTAACATATCAGTTTAGTGTGAATCTAGTGATAGTGTAGTGCAACCATTCATTTTTAATTTAGTGTCACATTAGTGTGAATCTAGTGATAGTACAGTGTGATAGTAGTGCGACCGTTCATTCTTACTTTAGTGTCATTTTATTTTTTCAGGGCCAGTTTCCTGCAGTACATTTCAATGTGTTACTGCACATTTACCACAGTATATTGTAGTGCCTTATTGCAGGTTTACCACAGTATATTTCAGTGCATCATTGCATAGTTACTGCAGCATATTGCAGTGTGTTACTGCTCATTTAACAGAATACATTTCAGTGCGTTATTGCAAGTTTACCACGGTATATTTCAGTACATTATTGCATGTTTACCGCAATATATTGCGGTGTGTTACTGCAAGTTTAATGCAGTATTTTAGCGTGTTATTGCAGGTTTACTGCAGTATATTGCAGTGTGTTAGTGCATGGTTAACACAGTATATTTCAGTGCGTTATTGCAGGTTTACCGCAGTATATTGCAGTGTGTTATTGCAGGTTTACCACAGTATTTTGCAGTGTGTTAGTGCATGTTTAGCACAGTAGATTTCAATGCGTTACTGCATGTTTTACTACAGTACATTGCAGTGCCTTATTGCAGGTTTTCCACAATAAATGTAAGTGCATTATTACACATTTACTGCAGTATATTGCAGTATGTTACTGCACATTTTACAGAGTAAATTTCAGTGTGTTATTGCAAGTTTACCACAGTAAATTTCAGTGCATTATTTCAGGTTTACTGCAGTATATTGCAGTGCATTAGTGCTGACACAATTGGCACGTGATTGCGTGACTTTATATGACGTCATTTGGACGTTATTGTGTGACTTTATGAAGTAATTTACACGTCATTGTGTGACGTTATATCACACCTAATGCACGTTATTACGTGACTGTATATGACACCTTTTGAACGTTATTGCGTGACTTTAAATGACACCAATTACACTATATTATGTGAATTTATATGACACAATTTACACTACATTACGTGACGTTTTATGACACCATTTGGACGTTGTAGCGTAATTTTATATGACGCAATTGGCACGTGATTACGTGACGTTATATGACGTCATTTGGAC
>BLSH010551593.1:57504-68200 GCA_018402905.1 Glandirana rugosa | reverse complement strand
GGTGCTCTTTATGATGGCAGTCTGATGACAGGTACACTTTATGATGACAGGTACCCTTTATGGGGGCATATGTGGTGACTGTTAGGGTGACAGGTGCATTGGGGGGGGCAGTGTCAGTGTGATTTTACTATACAGATCAGTAACTCACTAATCCCAGCTCTTCTCTCCTCACACTGGACTCTGTGTGAGGAGAGAAGAGCTGGTAACAGTGAGTTACCGCTCTGTTTACACTGTATGTGATCGGCTGTGAATTAGATCACAGCCGATCACAAGGTATCAGCCGCCGGCCGGCGGCTGATACTAGTGTCGGTGACAGGCAGTGTTCCCCAGGAACACGCCGCCACCGACACGCACGCGCAGTGCGCTCCCGATCGCGCGCATGCACCGTGCGAACGGCGGGCGTGCCGTTTGTGATCAGCTGTGACTTCGTCACAGCCGATCACGTGGTGAACAGCCATAACCAATGGCTGTTCACCCCTGATGGTGAAGCGGCGTGTCCTGGGGACACGCCGACACCGACAGAGCCGGGATGCGCGCGCCCGATCGCGCACAATCCCGGCTTAAAGGGAGGACGTCATATGACGTCCACCCGCTGTGAGAGCAGGACCGCTCCGCCGTCATTTGACGGTGGGCGGTCCTGAGGCGGTTAAGGTTCGATTCTGACCACACACACACCAGTGATCCAAGAGGTAGAGATTGGAGGAGAGGTGAACAGAAATACCTTTGAGATCAGAATGCTGGATATTAACTGACCTTTGGTGAGTTTTCCCATATAGGGGAGTCTCCCTCCTGTGATTCCTTCACGTGGTGTGGTGGTGGCTAGGACCTGAGCATTGCCAACCCAGAGTGGATGTACTCATCACTAATTTGCCTGATTGGACTATTACATTAGAAAGACTGTGTAGCGCTGCTTGCAACTTGCTAGTCTAAGTTTCACATGGATTATCATGGTGCAGTGTATTAACAAGGATAGGAATAGTCTCTTGTGTCACGGGTCCCAATCTGGGGATAGTCCCATCAGCCAGATGAACTTCAAGTCTCTGTTTCTTATCTCTTAATGGGATTAGTAGTCTCTTTGCCAGTGTAATGTCCAGGAAGCAGCTGCATGCTCCAGAATCAATGATTGCCTGTAGCTGGATTGTTCCCTCTGCCACCTGTAATGAGAGGGGTAGAACAAGGTGAGCTGGAGAAGATCCGGAGACTTGAAAGTAGACAGGACAAGGAGCGCGGCACTTACTGGGTCTCACCGGACAAATGCACAGTAAATGTCCAGTACCTCCGCAATAGAGGCAGAGGTTGGCCTGGCGTCGCCTCATCTTTTCATTGGAAGACAAGGGACCCCGTACTAATCCAATCTGCATAGGTTCACCTTCAGGAGCAGCAGCAGGCAAGTTGGTAGGTGCCGGCATAGGTGGAGGTGGAATCTTGGGCAGCATCCAAGAGGGTCTGTATGAAGAAGAGGTCTTTTTGGAGCGCCGTTCCCACAGATGGCGGTTGAGCTGGATGGATAATTTGATGAGGCCTTCCAGGGTGGTGGGAGCCTCTACTCTGGCTAATTCGTCTTTAAGGCCCTCTGAGAGGCCGAGCCGATATTGGTATTTTAAGGTGGCCTCATTCCATCCAGTATCAGAGGACCATTTGCGGAAGTCCACGGTGTAATCCTCAACGGGGCGTCTTCCTTGTTGTAATGAATGAAGAACAGTCTCTGCAGTAGCCACCCGTTGAGGATCGTCATAGAGCTGGGCCATAGCCTTTAAAGAACAGGGAGAGAGAGTTAATCACAGGGTCTTTTTGCTCCAGCAGGTGGTGGGCCCATGACTGGGGTTCATCAGAGAGGAGGGAAAGGATGAACCCTACCTTTACAGAGTCCAAAGGAAAGGTCTTTGGCTGTAGTGCAAAGTACAGGAGGCAGGCGTTCTGGAATGACCTGAACTTTTGTCGGTCCCCCGAGAAGCGTTCAGGGACTGGCACCTGAGGTTCTGGAGGTGGCATTACCACAGCAGGGGCAGAAGCAACTTGTCCATATCCAGAGGCAGGTGAAGCAGAAGATGCAGCAGGAGGATTCTGGTTAGCAGATGACACAGCCAGGTTCTGTAGGCGGCCTTCCAACTGGAAATAACCCTCTTGTGACCCTTTCACCGCCTGGTTGAGGGCGGCAACTTATTGGCAAAGAGTCTCTAGTGGGGAAGCGCCTCTTTCAGCCTCTGACATTGTGGCTGGATTATACTGTCACGTACCTGGTTAGGAGGCTGAGATGATGAGAGGGCTCCCCTTGCGGCTAAGTGCACGACACCCCTGGAGTTGGCGACAGAAGGTGTAATGCCCAAAGATGCACGGGTTGCCTGCAGATGGAGCTTGGAAGTAGTTCCAGGTGTAGAAGTACTCTGGATGCACAGCAGGTGGACCCGAGGACTCCCCAGAGAGATCCCGGGGAGACCTCCGCTGTATCGTTGGTCAGGAAATAATTCTGGATCTCTTTTTCCATCATGATGCAATGAGTCGGGTTGGAAAGGATTGACTCATTCAGTCTCAAAAGGTGGGGTCTCCTCGAAGGCAAGGATGATTCTAGCCTAAGGGAGACCATTCAGTGGTCTGACCAGGGGATGTTCAAGATTTTGGCCCTAAGGATTCTATGTGAGTCAGGCGTAGAGAGAAAAATATGATCGATCCTGGCGAACATCTTATGAGGGGCAGAGAAATGGGTAAAGTCTTTTGACGTGGGGTTGGCTTCCCTCCATGAATCAACCCAATGAAGTAGGCGAGCCAGTTTTAGTCCCTGCTTGGGGGGTTTCCTCACCCGGGGAATACCCAATTGCGATTTATCCATCATATTGTCCAGTGCCAGTCCCCCCCCATAATCAGGATCCCCTCAAATTGGGGAGCTAGGGTTTGGAACATGGAAGAAAAAAAGCCCACTCGCCCCTAGTTGGGGGCATAGAAGGAGATGAATGTGAAAGTAACACCATTAATGACTCCCTTGACCAAAATAAAATGACCTCTCTGGTCCTTAATTGTTGGGCATGAATAAAGGGGACCTGTTTGGAAAAGAGGGTAGCTACTCCCCTGGTTTTATGTCTGAGCTGGACAGGAAGAAATCAGGGAATTTGGGGTAAAGGTAGGAGGGGCAATAGCTATTGGGGAAGTGGGTCTCCTGGAGTAAGGTGATATCAAAGCCCCTGGAGTGATAATGTTGGAGGGCTTTGCCTTTTGGAGGGAGAATTCAGTCCCTGGGCATTGTGCATCTCTATCTTAATGTGGGAGATAGAAGGTTGTGGGTCTGCCATGGACGTCAGGCGAGCTAGAACAAATGCAAATCTTACCATGGTGGCAGGTGAGAGGGCCTTGAGACTGAATGAATGAAGTAAAAGACTGCTCCTCGAGAAACAGACCATCAAGTGACCGTGAATTTGGACCAAAGAATAGGACCTTTCACTGAAAATATAAAAATATATCATTAAAGTGGTGTAGGAGGAGAAGGAGAGAGGAAAGAGTCGGGAGCCAAGAGGAGAAGGGGAGAGACCAAGAGGGGGAAAAGGGGGAGGGAAGGGGAGGGAATAGGAAGACCATTTGGAGAGTGGAATAACATGAGAGAGATAATCATAACAATACACTGGCAATAAGTTAGAACAAAAACAAAGATAAAAACAAGTACAAAAACAAAAAGCAGAGCCTGGTGGTGAGCCAGGCTCCGAAAGGGTAGGGCAGATAACTCCTGGACCTACCCAAGGTCCCCCAGAGGAGGACAGTGGAAGTTGGCAACCTAGCCCTAGGTTGCTGTCCCAGTGGGGCTAAAAACCTCAAATCACCAATGGGAGGAGGCACATGTGGTACCGCTACGACTGGGGAGCCCCCCGGCTAGAGAGGATGAAAAAAAAACCTGCATAAAAACTGGCAACATTAAAAGGTCTATTTGTGACAACTATTAGTGGCAGTGAGAGAACAATTATGTTGGCAAATTAAGCTAACAGTTCAGTCTTCGAAGGGTCCCCCTCCTCTTGAGAGGACATGTGAAGTCTTGCTTGGCTGTGGTAGACGACTCTGAAGGGGACCAAGGGGAAACAAGGATTAATCCAGGAGAGGGCACTGGTTGGGCCTGGGTTTCCTCTGTCTCTCGCTCTGTTCTTTGTTCCATAGTGGGGTGAGGGGACTCCCAGGTGGGGGTCTCTTTGCAGAAGATGCTGATGAAGGTTGTGGTTCCTGCAAGATCAAACTGAGTTGGAAGAGGACACGTTCTCCCTCTTAAAGTGTGGCAAATCCATGCATTTTATTGTGGTAAATAAATTGCAGGTGAAAGGGAAATGACCAGCAGTACTTAAATGACTTTTGCGACAGGACTGTGAGAAGAGTTTTTAAGGCTCTCCGTTTCTTTATCGTTGTAGGGGAGACATCTGCAAAAAGCTGAATGGGGACTCCCAAGAGAGAAAGATCTCCAGCAGCACGAGACTTACACATCACCCCCTCCTTAGTGGCAAAGTGATGAGGTTTGACTATAATGTCACTGGGGAGACCATCCTGTCATGGGGGTTGGAGGACCCTATGGGCTCTATCCATGTCCAGTTCATGGGCCGGGGCCTCCGGCAACAAGTCCTTCAGGAGAGTCTTGACTGCTCCTTGAACATCTTTAACAGACTCAAGTAAACCCCTAATCCTAAAGTTACCCCTGCGACTTCGATTCTCAAGGTCATCGAGTTTAGATAGGGCTGCGTTCAGTTGATCCTGGAGGGTCTGGATACACTGTGTATTTTGGTTGACTCTGGCGGTGGCATTATCAACTGCCTGCTCAATAGCTACAATCCGGTTCCCCAGACTATTGATATCATCCTTAATTGTCTCTGTGATGTGGGCAGCATTCTGCACCATGCCAACATCTCCGAGAAGCGGTTTAATAGTAGTCCAATGTCAGGGCCTTGAACATGGGTGCCTGGGGAGGGGAGGTGTGCTCCAATAGGGCTAAATGCAAAGTCACTCCTGGGGACTTCAATAAGGCCTCCTCCATTGTGCGCCTCAGCAGGGCCTCCGTGCATGATGGGGATGTCGGGGAACCCTGGATCAGAAAGTGGGAGGATGCGAGCGATCCACCAACCTGGTGTGTCTCCTCCTAGGGATCTGCAGTGGATTCCAGCTCGTCCGTGCCACCGCATGGCAGGGTAGTGGCCACCATCTTGGAAGCGCCTTGGGCCTGTGCCTCGAAGTGCAGCTGTCAAAGTACCTCCTTGTGCTGGGGGTCTCCCGATATCCAGGCCAGTGTGCTGGGGTCCCCCGAGTGAGCTGCGAGGGAGAGAGGCCGGCGTGCTGGCGTTAGATGGCTGGAGGGCTCCTGAATTGGGCGGAGCGGGACGGAGCAGCCACTCGGAGCATCTTTACAGCTTCCTCGTGCATGCGCACTCCCCGGGATTTTTTATTTTATAAGTTCAGGTCTAGGGATGAGCCGAACACCCCCCGGTTCAGTTCACACCAGAACATGCGAACAGACAAAAAGTTCAGGGAGAACATCTGAACACCACTAAAGTCTATGGGACGCGAACATTAAAAATCAAAAGTGCTCATTTTAAAGGCGTATATGCAATGTTATTGCCCTAAAAAGTGTATGGGGAACCGGGTCCTGCCCTAGGAGACATGTATCAATGAAAAAAAAAAATGAAATCGATCGTTTCTTCAGGAGCAGTAATTTTAATAATGCTTAAAGTGAAAAAAAAATCCTTTAAATATTGTGCCTGGGGGGTGTCCTTAGTCTGTGAGTAAAAGGGCACATCTCTGTGAGGTGTAGAACATAGCCAGAGCAAAATGACATTTCCATAGGAAAAATTGTCATTTAAAATCGCAGCTGTAATGTATTGCCGGTTCCCGGCAAAATACAAAAAATTGCTTAAAAAAAGTGTGTGCGGTCCCCCCCCCCAGTCCAAACCAGGCTCTACGGGTCTGGTTTGGATATTAAGGGGAACCCCACACCAAATTGTAAAAAAAAATTGACGTGGGGATCCCCCTAAAATCCAAACCAGACCCTTATCCGAGCATGCAGCCCTGGCCGGTTAGGATGGGAGGGATGAGCGAGCGCCCCCCCCCTCCTGAACCGTACCAGGCTACATGCCCTCAACATGGGGAGTGTGGGTGCTTTGGGGGAGGGGGGCTCTGCCCTCCCCTCAAAGCACCTTGTCCCCTTGTTGATGGGGACAAGAGCCTCTTCTCCACAAGCCTGGCCATGCTTGTGGGGGTCTGCGGGCGGGGGGCTTATCAGAATCTGGAAGCCCCCTTTAATAAGGGGGCCCCCAGATCCCAACCCCCCCATGTGAATAAGTTTGAGGTACATTGTACCCCTACCCATTCACTAAAAAAGGAGTGTAGTGTAAAAAAAAACAATAGGCAGTTTTTGACTAGTCCTTTATTTTGTAAAATAGCTCTTTCTTCTTTTTTCCTCCAACTTCTCCTGGCCCGGTCCTTTTTCTCTTCTTTTTCTTTTATTCTTCTTGCTTCCTCTCTTCGTCTTCAATCTTCAATCTTTAATCTTCATCTTCTTTCTTCTTTCCCCGTCGCCGCGATCTCCGCTGCTGCAGTCCGGCCTCTGTGCGTCTTGCCAAATGGGCGGTCTTCACGATGACAGTTATTTTATAAGAAGGGGCGGGGTCTCCCGTGAAGTAAATGGGTGACCTGCCCCTTCTGACATCACATGACATCAGAAGGGAACGGGTTCACTCAGTTATTTCACTGCGTGGCCCCTCCCCTTCTTATAAAAGTACTGTCATCGTGCAGAACGCCCATTCGGCAAGACGCGCAGGGGCCGGACTGCAGCAGCGAAGAGCGGGAAAGAAGAAAGAAGATAAAGATGAAGATGAAAAGTGAAGATTGAAGATGAAGAAAGGAAGCAAGATGACTAAAAGAAGAAGAAGACCAGAAGGGGGGCTGGGCCAGGAGAAGATGGAGGAAGAAAGAAGAAAGAGCTATTTTAAAAAAATAAAGGACTTGTCAAAAACTGCCTATTTTTTTACACTTACACTCCTTTTTTGGTGAATGGGTAGGGGTACAATGTACCGCACATCATTTTTTTTGTTAAATTTTGGCACAATGTTCCCCTTAAATTCCATACTAGACCTGAAGGGCCTGGTTTGGATTTTGGGGGGGGAACCGCACGTCATTTTTTAAAAAAAATTTGGCACGGGGTCCCCCTTAAAATCCATACCAGACGTGATGGGCCTGGTTTGGATTTTGGGGGCAAGCGTACGTCATTTTTTAAAAAAAATTTGCACGGGGTTCCCCTTAAATTTCATACCAGACCTGAAGGGCCTGGTTTGGATTTTGGGGGGAACCGCACGTCATTTTTAAAAAAAATGTGGCACGGGGTTCCCCTTAAATTTCATACCAGACCTGAAGGGCCTGGTTTGGATTTTGGAGGGAACCGCACATCATTACTTTGTTTATTTTGGAGCGGGCCCTACTGTTGTAAATTAGTTTAAAAATTGTGATAAAATCCCCCAGTCAAACAGGTGGAGAAAAATTGGACCTTGGGTGCTGGCGGTGCCAAAACACTGTAACCCCTTGCAGTTACTCTTGTTGGAAGGAGGAACTGGGCTTGAAGTTGTAAATTAGTTTACAAATTGTGACGAAAGCCACCAGTCAAACAGGTGGCGAAAAGTTGGACTTTGTGTGTTGGCGGTGCCAGAACACTGTAACCCCTTGCAGTTACTCTTGTTGGATGGAGGAACTGCCCCTGAAGTTGTAAATTAGTTTACAAATTGTGACAAAAGCCTCCAGTCAAACAGGTGGCGAAAAGTTGGGCCTTGTGTGTTGGCGATGCCAGAACACTGTAACCCCTTGCAGTTACTCTTGTTGGATGGAGGAACTGGGCCTTAAGTTGTAAATTAGTTTACAAATTGTGACAAAAGCCTCCAGTCAAACAGGTGGCCAAAAATTGGGCTTTGTGTGTTGGCGGTGCCAGAACACTGTAACCCCTTGCAGTTACTCTTGTTGGACGGAGGAACTGGGCCTGATGGTGTAAATTATTGAAAAAATTGTTATGGCATGCCCCTGTAAATCAAGTGCAGAAAAATTGGGCCTTGGGCGTTGGTGGTGCCCTAAATACAACATATAATTCTAGATCATGGACAGGTGGAATAGGAGCAGTGGCAGCCTTCAAGGGAACCCAGATCCCTAGCAAATTTAATTAGCTGCATCAGCATCAGGGGCTTGATAGCTGCTGATCCAGGTCAGATTAATTTTTATAAATGTGAGCCTATTAACCGAGTCTGTGGATAGGCGCACTCTTTGATCGACTACAAACCCTCCAGCAGCACTAAATGTCCGTTCAGAGAGCACACTGGATGCAGGAACGGCCAGTAGCTCAATTGCATATTGAGCACGTTCCAGCCAGTGGTCCATCCTCAAGACCCAAGTGGATGCTCAGCTGGAAAGGTTTCCAAGTCTGATCTTGCCCCTATAAATTCCTGCACCATATAATGCAGACGCTGATGATGGTTGCTTAAACCTATCAGGCCTGGGTGCTGAGGACTGAAACAATTTTTAAAGGCATAGTTTAGCCGGCCACCTTCTCCACCACTCTGCCTCTGAACAAACTTTTCTTCAAGGTATCCTGAAGATGTTTCATCCTGTGCACCCTCTGCGCAGGCAGGATGAGTTCTGCAACTTTACCCTTGTAATGTGGATCAAGAAGGGTTGCCAGCCAGTAATGATCCCTCTCCTTGATACCACGAATCCTAGGGTCTTTTCGCAGGCTTTTCAGAATCAGAGAATCCATGCAGCGTAAGTTTGAGGAGGCATGAGTGTCCTCTGGGTCACTGAGGATGACATGCTCAGGAACTCCCTGCTCCCAGCCACGTACAACTCCTTGGGTTTCTGGGGCCTGAAAGCCATGATCCCTTGAAGACTGCTGCGTATTATACTCCACATCCATGCTGACACAATCCTCCTCCCGTGTGTTTGGTGGCTCTTCAGGAATGCTCTCTGCATAAAGGGGGCCTTGAGAGGAAAGGAAGTCCTCCTCTTCTTCCCTCTGTTCTGCCTCAAGTGCCCTGTCCATGATGCCACGAAGCGTGTGCTCCAGAAGAAATATTAGTGGGACAGTGTCACTGATGCATGCATTGTCGCTGCTCACCATCCTTGTGGCCTTCTCAAATGGTGACAGGACAGTGCATGCATCCATGATCATTAGCCACTGACGTGGTGAAAAAAAGCAAAACTCCCCTGAGCCTGTCCCGGTGCCATGCTCACAGAGGTAATCATTGGTGGCACTCTGCTGTGCGTGCAGTTGCTTCAGCATTGCCAGTGTTGAGTTGCTAAAAGATATTGCAAACTATGAGCAAACTCACAAACAGAATCCTACTCCGATAATTTTGATAAAACTTACAGATAAACAAAATGAACTACATTCCCTATTAAATGAACAAACATTGAGATTGAGGGATACGAATCACACCCTATGTTATCTAAGGGGGAATAAACCAGGTAGGTTTTTGGCCAGAGCACTACGACAAGGGACAACCACTACTTCCATAATAAAAAATTCTAAAACATCAGGTGAAGTAACATTTGACCCTAAGGAGATTTTGGAAACCTTTGAAACCTTCTATTCTAAACTATATAACATCACTAACCAAAAAACAGGAAGAGAACTTGAAAGGTCTTGTCAAAAAATATGTCAATACATAAAAGATACTGCAATTCCAGTTTTATCTAAAAACATTATAGATGAACTAGAAAAAGAGATATCAACAGAGGAAATACAAAAGGTCATTAAAGCTTTGGCTCTTGGGAAAAGTCCTGGGCCAGATGTCTTCACTACGCGTTTTTATAAAGTGTTTGGTGAAGCCCTGGGTCCAATAATGACTAAAACCTTTAACATAGTTTCTGATTCTTGCCCTTTTGCACTTCAAGGTATGGAGGCTCATATCTCTGTAATACCCAAGCCAGAGAAAGATCATACTATTTGCAGGACCTATAGACCAATATCCCTCACAAATGTTGACATACAAATTTTTGCAAAAGTAATAGCTGAAAGACTCACCCCAATTATATCTGCATACGTCCATCTGGACCAAGCGGGTTTTGTGGAGGGTAGAGAAGCTAGAGACAATACTTTGAAAACGTTTTCGCTGATCGAGTATGCACAGAGGAGTTTCACCCCATCCTGTCTCTTGGCCGTAGACGCCAGAAAGGCGTCTGACAGGGTGAGGTGGGGCTTTCTGGAAGAAACTCTGAATAAAACATATCGGCATCATTCCACGAGGTAATGATTCTGTATGTTGTTGCCTCTCTCCCCTGTTGGGACAGCCCATGGTAAGCTTTAACTCTAACCTGGGCTGTCCTAGGGTAGTTAGACCTGGGAACGTACACCAAATACTATATCACAGTAATAGAAAGGGTAATTCCTTCACAGATATGGCTTAACGAAGTCTCAAAGAAGGTCTTTCGGGGTGGAGTGGGACAGTCTGCGGAAAGACCGCAGATGCCGGTTCTCTGTCCTACCCCACTTTGAGGAGACACGTATGAGCTAGTCGCTTTTGCAAAAGTTTCATAACAGAGATCGAAGAGATGGGAGGTGTTTTGGGCGAACCAGGTCTACCTGCATACGTCTATATTAACCCCACTCAGAAAGTCGATAATGAAAACGTTTTTAAACATACAGTTGTAAACACTCCCTATAACCAGATATCCAGGACGTTTATCATACTAGAAAGAGACCGAACCC
>BLSH010551529.1:922274-951924 GCA_018402905.1 Glandirana rugosa | reverse complement strand
GTGCAACTTATCAGTGCCCATCAGTGCAGTCTCGCCATTGCCCACCAGTGCAGCTTATCAGTGCCCATCAGTGCGGTATCACCAGTGCCCATCAGTGCAACTTATCAGTGCCCATCAGTGCAGTCTCACCAGTGTCCACCAGTGCAGCTTATCAGTGCCCATCAGTGCTGTCTCACCATTGCCCATCAGTGCAGCTTATCAGTGCCCATTAGTGCAGCTTATCAATGCCCATCAGTGCTGTCTCACCATTGCCCACTAGTGCAGCTCATCATTGCCCATCAGTGTGGTCTCATCAGTGCCCACCAGTGCAGCTTATCAGTGCCCATCAGTGTGGTCTCACCAGTGCCCATCAGTGCAGTCTCACCAGTGCCCACCAGTGCAGCTTATCAGTGCCCATCAGTGCTGTCTCACCAGTGCAGCTTTTCAGTGCCAATCAGTGCAGTCTCATCAGTGCCCACCATTGCAGCTTATCAGTGCCCATCAGTACGGTCTCACCAGTGCCCACCAGTGCAGCTTATCAGTGCCCACCAGTGCAGTGACAGAAATCATCCACATGATAGAGCGGAGATTTTGGGCTATGACAGGTGTTGTACAGTATGTGAGGGGATGGAAGCAGAGTGGGGCAGTGCTGGCAGGGAGGAGAAGGAAGAAGGAGGACACCACCTCCATGGATGGCACTGACTGGGAGCTGTGAGATCCCCTTCGCACACTGCAGCAAGCAGGGTGGAAATAGAAATCCCTGCTCGTTTTACAGAACTACTTGTGGGAAGTGACAAGACCGCTAGCTGAGGATACAGGAGGAATAGCAGTAATAGTTTTTCAGCAAGATCAGCAGGCTATTACAGAGGAACTACAGATCTCAAAAGAAGATGTATGGCATAGTTGGTAAAGGTAGGAGATTAGCAACAGGGACATGGAAAATAGTTTTTTTTCCGGAGTTCTGCTTTAATGTGCTTCTTCTTGAGCCACTCCTTTGTTGTCTTGGCGGTATGTTTTGGGCCATCCATGACCCATCTTCAGTGTTCTGGCTAAGGGAAGAAGGTTCTCATCCAAGATTTTACAATACATGGCCATGTCCTTTGGCTCTTAATGTGGCAAAGTCGGCCTGTATCTTTAGAGAAACAGTCCTAAAGCATAATGTTTCCATCTCCATGCATGACTGTAGGTATGGTGTTGTTAGGTCATAAACAGCATTTTTCTTCCTCCAAACACGGCGAGTCGAGTTTATGCCAAAGAGCTCAATTTTGTTCTTTGAAGTTTGCCAATGAACATCTAAATGATTCAGAGAAGGATTAGAAGAAAGTGCTGTGGTCAGATGAGACCAAAATTGAGCTCTTTGGTGTTAACTCGACATGTTTGGAGGAAGAAAAATGCTGACTATGACGCTAAGAACACCATCCCTACAGTCTAGCACAGAGGCAGCAAACAAGCACCCCCTTCCAGACAGCCAGTGACAGCTTGATCACCATGAACACATCCCCCCGGCAAGCTGCAGTGCGGCAGTGACAGTACCCCCCCCCCCCCCATAACCGGGCGGACCATGTGACACAACAACTGGGAAAACAAAACATGTTAAGCCATTCCCTGTATGGCCTCCAGCTGTCATGCCAGTTTTTCGCTAGTGTTCTAGTAGGTTGGATGCCCTGCTCTACTGTGGAAAACTCAGATTATATGTATTTTGTGATTTTTCTCTTCTATTGAGTAATTTATCACATCATGGTTTTATTTGTTCTGTAACGTCAAACAAGAACTCACGTAAGCTGATTGAGCTAGTTTCTTCACAGTAGCTATCTGGATTGAAGTAGCCTCAACAACAGCTTTTCAGGCCATATCTGGCCCACTATGGACTAAATACTGTGGGGTTAGCCTGAAATGGGACCTTTGGGCACTGTGCTCTGCTTTTTGGGGTTTTCCAGATCCTTGTGTACAGCTTTAGCCACATGATTTTCTCTAGGTCCACATGAAAGGCTCAGCCATTGTTGAAACCCAGTTTCAGTTCACTTTGTGAGAAAAGTGTTCAGATTGTAGCATAAAGGTATTAGCCCAGTATACATTTAGGAAGGGCTAGCCACAATTTACTTATCTGGCAATTTGTGAATTAGTATGGTTTGTGAGTGACCTTCACTCACTGAAAACTTCAGAGTGTTAGTTAGCTGCTGGGTGTTCCACCAGGCTAGAACCATGGCATAGCCTGTCCTGTGACCCAGTCTCTCCAGACTCATCTAGTGTCGGAGGCATTTTAGCCCAAACTATGGTGGCATTTATAAGGCTCTATCCACACCTCGCTGTAATGTCAGATTTTGTTTTTTTTTGCAAGAAATGGGATTTTGGACACTAGGCTTTGTTCGTGGAGCTATCCACTACAGATTTTTTTTATCATTCACTGTGCAATTATGAAGGGTTTCATGAGCAAAATTGTGCATTCTACCACCGAACACACTACCATACACTTGTACCACTCTTACTATTTATGATTCAGATTCAGAACCTTCACAGCCTTCTCCTGAAGAGCATTTATTTCAGAAAATCCAATATGACTCAGCTTTACAAGAAAATATAAATCCTGGAAATTATGAAGTGCATTCTATCCTGCAATTAGGGGATCAGTCTGCAGTTCCAGAAACTGGCTCTTATTGAACTGTGACTACAAAGACTGTTCCATTACAATGTGTTTCTAAAACCAACCTTTATAAGGACTGGAAACAACCTGAGGGGTCCTGGCTCCCCACTGACATAGAAATGTGTTGACAAGTGGTCTCTTGTCCCTTCAATCATTTGTCTTAAAAGAGAAGTAAAGGAATTTTTTTCTTGAGTCATACTTACCTAGGTTGGATGCAGCATCGGTGCGATTCTGCATCTGTGTACCGAGCGATCGAACACCGCCGATGCCGCGGTGTAAAGTTCGGGTTCGTACCGAACTTTGGGGTGTCCGTGACCCGGACCCGAACCCGGACATTTGAAAAAAAGTTTGGGTTCGAGTTCTGGGTTCGGGTATTTGATCACGCATGTTGAATAGCAATAACAAGCGTTTCACTGGTTTTCCCTAGAAGCCATCACAGCCATGCCTACTAATGGCATGGCTGTGATTGTTCAGTGCATCATGTGACCCAGCCTCTATATGAGGCTGGAGTCACAGTGCTGCATGTCACATGCTCTCTGGGTAGTGTAGGGAGAGGATGCTGCCGGTGCTGTGAGGGACAGATTGCAGATAGATAGGTAGAGATTACTACTACTACTGCTTTTAGGGACAGATTGCAGATAGGTAGAGATTACTACTACTTCTTTTAGGGACAGATTGCAGATCTCATCCTGCATTACAGAATTATCTGACTGGACTAGGTAGAGTCTACTGCTTAGAGGGACAGATTATTGCTCTAAAATCATCTCCTAGTTCTATAGGGTCAGGTTCCTGCTGTTGCTGTGAGGCACAGATTATTGTTCTAAAACCATTTTGCAGCCCACTAGTACTTTCCAGGACTCTTTTACAGTCATTTTTGTGCCGAAAAGTTCGGGTCCCCATTGAATTCAATGGGGATCGGGGTAAAGTTCGGGTCAAGTTCGGTACCGAACCCGGACTTTTTTCCGAAGTTCAGCGGAACCCACCGAACCCGAACATCCACGGGTTCGCTCAACTCTAGTCAGCAGTTCTCTGCTCTGCCTCCTCCTCGCTCACTGGAGCACTGAGCTGTGGAGGGGTGGGGAGCAGCCGGCTTAGTCTCTCAGCGGCTGCAAAAACAATGGTAAACACTGCGCTCACAGGACACTCCAACCTACTGATAATAGCATGTGAACATACCACTCTGAAACATGGAGGGTAAAGGGAAATGAGGAGGCAATAGTCCCAAAACGTCCATGTATTAGGTGTAGGGGGTGATGTGCAGCAGGAGGCAGCCAGCTGGAACAAGCAGGAAGACTCTGTGAAGCAAGAACATAAAAACCGCAGCGCCTCTAAGTGCAGTAACACCTTTAATGGGACAAACAAAAGCAATGGTACACTCACAAGAGAATAAGATAAAATCACAGAAGGGATCATCCGTGGGTGACAAGAGGAAGTGCGATAATGTGGCAGCCGTAGACCAGGAGCCTGGACCTGACACACTGATGGTTTCCAGCGCAACCAGGACACAGGGAGCCGGCTCTGAGCGTTCGCACACACAAGCGCCGTGTCACTTCCGGGTCAGTCCAGCGGGAGGTGCGCGCGTTCGGATCATTCGTGATCCCTCATCAGGCAAGACACACTGTCACATCCCCCCTGCCCCCCAATGCACCAGTCACCTAACAGTTATCCCATATGCCTCCCATAAAGTGTACCTGTCATCATAAAGTGTACCTGTCATCATAAAATGTACCTGTCATCAGACTGCCATCATAAAGTGCACCGTCACCCGTCAGTGACCGTGGCATGTCACCCATCACCCATCAGCGACCGTGGCCTGTCACCCATCGCCCATCAGTGACCACTGCCAGTCACCCGTCACCCATCACTGACCACCGCCAGTCACCCGTCACCCATCACTGACTACCGCCAGTCACCCATCAGTGACCACCGCCAGTCGCCCGTCATCCATCAGTGACCACCGCCAGTCACCTGTCACCCGTTACACATCTGTGACCACCGCCAATCGCCCATCATGCATTAGTGATCACCACCAGACACCGGTCACCCATCAGTGACCACCTCCAGACACCCGTCACCCATCAGTGACCACCACCAGACACGCGACACCCATCAGTGACCACCACCAGTCACCCATCAGTGACCACCACCAGACACCTGGCACCAATCAGTGACCACCTCCAGTCATCCATCACCTATCAGTGACCACCGCCAGTCACCCGTCACTCATCAGTGACCTCCACCAGTCACCCGTCACCCATCAGTGACCACCACCAGTCACCCATCAGTGACCACCACCAGTCACCCGTCACCCATCAGTGACTACCACCAGAGACCCGTCACCCATCAGTGACCACCGCCAGTCACCCATCACTGACCACCGCCAGTCACCCATCACCTATCAGTGACCACCGCCAGACACCCGTCACCCATCAGTGACCACCGCCAGTCACCCGTCACCCATCAGTGACCACCGCCAGTCACCCATCAGTTACCATCACCAATCACCTGTCAGTGACCGTCACACCCATGAGTAAACATCACCCGTAAAAGTCTCACACATTTGGTATTGCCATACTCAGGGGGAGTAGTAGAATGTATTTTGGGGTGTAATTTTTACATGCTATGTGTTGGAAATATCATATAAATGGACAACTTTGTGTAAAAATAAGTGTTTTCAATTTTTTCCCACATTTTCCAAAAACTACTGGAAAAAAATGACATGTTCAAAAGACTCATTATGCTTCATAGAGTATACATTGGGGTGTTAGCTTTCCAAAATGGGGTCATTTTGTGGGCAATTCCATTGTCCTGGTGCTCCAGGACCTTCAAAATTGTAATAGGGTGTTGAGAAATGAGATGTGTAATTTATGCTTGTAGAACGCCTGAAGGTGCTAGTTCAATGTTGGGCCTCTGAATGTGGTCAGGCTGTGAAAAAGTCTCAGACATGTGGTATCTCCATACTCAGGAGGAGTAGCAGAATGTGTTTTGGGGTGTAATTTGTGGTATGCATATGCTGGGTGTGAGAAATAACCTGTTACAATGACAATTTTGTGAAGAAAAAAAAAAAAAAAGAAAAAAAAAATCTTAATATTTCAAAGAATTGTGGGAAAAAAATTACAACTTCAAAAAATTCACCATGCCTCTTACTAAATACCTTGGAATGTCTACTTTCCAAAAAGGGGTCATTTGGGGGGTATTTGTACTTTCCTGGCTTGTTAGGGTCTCAAGAAGTGAGATAGGCCGTCAGTATATCAGGTGTGATCAGATCTGATCACTTTTCAATGATTGGCACCATAGCTTGTAGACTCTATAACTTACACAAGGACCAAATAATATACACTTATTTGGGTTATTTTACCAAAGATAGGCAGCAGTATAAATTTTGGCCAAAATCTACAAAGAAAAATTACTAATTTGCAAAATTTTATGACAGAAACAAAGGCATTTTTTCACAAAATTTTCAACATTTTTTAATTTATAGCACAAAAAATAAAAAAAACCCCTAGTGATTAAATACCACCAAAAGAATGCTCTATTTGTGTGAAAAGAAGGACGCAAAATTCATATGGGTACAGTGTTGCATGACTGAGTAATTTTCATTCAAAGTGTGATAACGCTCAAAGCTGAAAAATGGCCTGGACAGGAAGGGGGTTTTCGTGCCCAGTACTGATGTGGTTAAGGAACATAACACCAAACACATTTGTGATGTTCTGCCCTTTAAGTATTTCACTGGCTTTGACTTGAATTCTAAAGTTTCAGTTTGAACTGTCTGGTTTAACTGACCATCCCTTATTGGAGGTGATCCAGATTTGTGTGTCAAAGTGGGTTCAGACTCTAAAAAGAGACTGCTCAATCTTGGTCTCTTACAAGCTTGTCTCTTGTAAAGGCCTCATGGCTCTTCATAGGGCATTTTGGCTTTGCATCTTAACTGTTGAGAATACCCTTAAGATGTATTTTTTTACACACCTTTTAAGGGTAATTGGCTATATGGTTCTGTCTTTGACCCAGTCATTCAAGATGGTGGTTGGAGGGTAGAGCTTCCTCAGTCAAAAGGACCTGTAGATGAGGTGGAACAATTCCATTCTTCCTCCTAAAGCAGTACCTTGTCGGCATTCTTAGTATTTATCACATATCTTGGGTCAAAAATCCTCAATCTCATCTGCTCAGACCTCTGTATAAAACAACATCCCTAATGTTCTGCTGGATCATTTATTGGTTGTATATTGGCACTTTTCAATGCTCAAATTTTCCCTTGTAGATCTATTCTACAATTTAGGTCAAACATCTTTACTTATCTTGTTCTTCCGTCACTCTTGCACCCAGTTGCAAATTCTTTAAAATATGACTGGGCATTTTTGTGTACCTTGAAATATGGGATTCCTAGTTCATAATAAAGACGCAGCTGATGAAGGAGGCTTGGCCGT
The DNA here is from genome assembly GCA_018402905.1 of Glandirana rugosa. Lineage (NCBI taxonomy): Eukaryota > Metazoa > Chordata > Amphibia > Anura > Ranidae > Glandirana > Glandirana rugosa. The sequence continues at coordinate 944,880 of BLSH010551529.1, read as the reverse complement.
GCCTTCAGAACGCGTTCTGATTGGCCAGGCACAGTGATAGGCGGCTCCCCACCTTATACTGTCAACAATTTGTATTTTAATCAAATAAAACAATGCTGCACTAGGATTTGCCTGGCACTTCTCTTCCTTTTTGCCTCCCTAGTCCATTAGAAATCCTTTATAAACTGTATTATCTAGGTGAAGGGTGTAAAAGACAGAAAGTGGTGGAAAAATGTCCTCCCCCAGCAAGGAAACAGACAAAGGTTAGAGGACATGACATGGTTGCAGGAACGACATTTTCACCATGTTTGGCTTTCCTTAGGTCTTTGTATCCACACAAACCAAGCTATCCCCATTAACTTACAATGCAGGACAGTGGTATCTAAAGGTTTTAACCTTTTGGTAGAACAGAAATTGTTTAAAACTAGTTTAACAGTAATAGATCTGGCGCTGGTTGTCCGGATGTGTATTTTTCTATGACAATTAGTGGCTCAGCAGCCCAGATTCGCTAGTTTAAACTAGTTTAACCACTTGACCTCCCGAAGAGTTACCCCCCTTCATGACCAGGCCACTTTTTCCGATACGGTACTGTTACTTTAACTGACAATTGCAGTCATGCAACGCTGTATCCAAATAAAATGTGTGTAATTTATTTCCCACAAATAGAGTTTTCTTTTGGTGGTATTTGATCACCTCTGCATTTTTCTTTTTTGCGCTATAAACAAAAAAGGCCGACAATTTTGAAAAAATATATATATTTTTTACTTTCTGCTATAAAACATATCCAATAAAAAAAATGAAGATATTGAATTTCTTTATAAATTCAGGCCAATATGTATTCTCCTACATATTTTTAGTAAAAAATCCCAATAAGCGTATTGATTGGTTTACACAAATGTTATAGCATCTACAAACTGTGGGATATATTTATGAAATTTGCATTTATTTATTTTTTTAACTAGTAAAAAAAATGGCAGCGTTATTGCGGTGGACAATCGGACAGTAAATGACACTTTTGACACTTTGCAGGCACCAGTGACACTAATGCAAGGATCAGTGCTAAAACTATGCACTGTCACTGTACTAATGACACTGGCTGGGAAGGGGTTAAACATCTAGATGATCAAAGCATAAACTGTGTGCCTAGCCAGTGTTTATGTGTACTGTATGTACTTCTTTAACTAGGGGAAGAGATGGATTCTAGTCCCTGCTTTGTAGGAATACAGAATACATTGCTTTCTCCCTGTCAGAACGGCGATCTGTCTTGTTTACATATGCAGATCCCTATCCTGTGTTACCTACGTTTGGCACGTGCCGATGGACATTGAGTGCCCAGCACTGCAGATCAGCTTGTACTATGAAGAATCACAGCAGAAGCAGCCTGCCAGTGGAGCACATGCCCCCTGGAGGTGGAAATGCAGGATCACGTATATATACATGATCCTGCGCACAGGATGTCATATGATGTCCCAGACTTTGAGTGGGGATATCTGAATGATGCATCATTCAGATATCATCTTTTTCAGCCTAGCACCCCCCCCCCCCGCTTTCTTCCCACCCCTCCTCTTTCCGCTCTTTCCGCCCCCCCCCCCCCCTTTTTCCTACCTTCCCCCCTACCTTCACTCCCTCCCATCTCCCATAACCTATCCTAGCTTTACACATACTATTACTTTTTTTATATTTTTTACTGTAGATACACTTTCTTTCCACTTGTATTTGTCCCCCACATCTGCCATAGGGGAACACTGATGGTGCTTTGACTCCAGCTGTGTGGGGTCCATTGGTAAGTGGCAGTGTTTCCCCGTTGTTTTCCTGTTATATTGATAATGATCATTGTATATCATTATGTATTTGTTAATCATGATTACCATATATGTTCTATCAATTCATCACAGATACTATTCTACTGATGAAGTGGTAACGTTCCGCGAAACATGTTGAGGAATACATGATTTGTGAGGACCTACTATACCTCTGTCCTCCTTCTTGGAGTACATCAAGTAATAGTGACACACATGCATTGTTAGCATGTGTTTCCAAATAATTTTTTGGAATGTATTTGTATAGTATATTGTGGTGTATTGGGATGCCCCTATTTTATCTTTTGTATAAATAAAATTCCAACTTTTTATAATTCTTTTGTGTGTTTTGTCCAAACCGGTACTGAGATAGTCCATCCCTTTTCACTCATGGATGACCAGTTGGGGACTGGTCTTCCTTCTTCGATTTCCTTCAATACCTTTTGGATGATGATACCTTTGAATGTCTCTATATAATATACCCTATGTGAGGCCAATCTTTTGACATGTAGAGAGGAGTGTCAGAATAGACCCAGTATGGAAGAGGTTAAGCAAGTAAAAAGCACTTAAAAACCAGCAATTTTTACAGTTTTTATGGATGCTATGGTAATGGGAAATGTAACAAATGTAAACTAGGTTATATAAAAAACATGACCAAAAAAGTGGAAATACACTTTACGCTATGAGACTTTTTCTATTTATTCCACTGCATTATGGTGAAAGACAGCACATCTTATAAACAGCATTCTAATGCTCCAGTCGCTCCAACTTTGACACTTCTAAGAGTGTTGGATATCTTTGTCCCCCACTGTGTTTGGGGATCTTCTGCTCTGATCCTTACATTACAACAGTGGGTTGGAGGATGGAACCCCAGCATGCAATAGGGGCACAGGCATTGGCTACAACCCAGAGTGTAGAATGTTAAGAGAAAAATGGAGACTGCATTGCTAGAAGAGAGAGGTAAGGTCAGAAAAAGGGTTGCCCAAGAGGAGAGTATACTACTTCTTCTCTTCTCTTCTTCAGCCCCGGAAGGATTTCCAGCTTTAGGACCAGAGCCCTTTTTGCGATTCGGCACTGTGTCGCTTTAACTGAAAATTGCGCGGTCGTACGACGTTGTACCCAAACAAAATTTGCGTCCATTTTTTCCCACAAACAGAGCTTTCTTTTGGTGGTATTTGATCACCTCTGCGTCATTTCTGATCGCCGCTATAAACAAAAGAAGAGCGACAATTTTGCAAAAAAAAAACAAATTTCTTACTTTTTGCTAGAATACAAATCAAAAAAAAAAATATAAAAAAACATTTTTTTTCACCGTTTTTGGACGATTTATATTCTTCCTCATATTTGCGATAAAAAAAATCGCAATTGGCGTTTATTGATTGGTTTGCGCAAAAGTGGTCGCGTTTACGGATGATGAGAATTCATTTTTGGGTTTTTTTTTTTTTACTAGTAATGGCGGCGATCTGCGGTTTTTTAGCGGTACTGCGATATTTCAGCGGACATGTCAGACTATTTTGACACTTTTTTGGGACCATTGGCATTTATACAGCGATCAGTGCTATAAAAATGCACTGATTACTGTGTAAATGTCATTGGCAGTGAATGGGTTAACCTGCAGGGGGCGCTCTAAGGGTTAAGTCTGCACTATCTGGGGAAGGGAAGTGATCACAGCCCTTCCCCCTTCACACAGAGCGGAGGTCCGTGTTTACATACACGGACCTCCGTTCCTCCGCTCGGGGGGGCCATCGCGGGTAGCCGGCGGCAATCGCTCCCTGGCCCTCCCCGAACACAGTGAGCACACGGGCGCGCCTCCGGCGGCGCGCGCGCGCTCACTAAGCTCGATCCCGCAGCCGCCGTCGTATGACGGCGTTTTGCGGGAACGAACCACTTTGCCGCCGTCAGATGCCGAACGGCGGTCGGCAAGTGGTTAAGGACCTGACAAGGTTTCTTTAAATAGTTCTTCCATTATACTGTGTATGTAGATGGTTTCATTTTATGAAGTTCCCTGTAATATCCCAAACGTGAAAGGAAGTTTATAAAACCTCTTAAACATTAAGGCAAATGAAAAAACAGCATAAACTAATTTATTTTCTAGTACCTTATTTTTGCATTTCAAGTGAGTGTTTTAAATCCATTTATGGTTCTTGCAAAAGGAACATGCACATGAATTAATTTGCTTAAGGGCATTTTAGAGTTTAAATGTTTCCTAATTAAATTTTAGAGATTTTTCTTTTTAATGGTGCATGTTAGGTTATACTCTGAAAGCCTGCAAAATCCCTTTTTACGAACATGGGAAAACCTGTAGCTAATGCTTTGTCCATTTACCATTCTTTGCTGGCAGGCGTTTAGTTACCAATTGTTTCTGTAATTTAATATGCAGAGCAAACTTGCTAATTTGCTGTAGTTTTACATTTCAGTATTAAAAAGAAAAAAATGACTTTATTGAGGAGATAAATGAGACATCATCCATTACATTTATAGGTGCATACATTCTTTCTCATAGGTGGATCCCTGAAGTGGGCAAGACCCATAAAACAAATGACTTGATGTTCTTGCCACTGAGGAACTTGATGATATTTTTCTTTATGTGGAAAAGTTATAGTTCATCCTATCCGATAGAGAAAATATTTTTTTCAGTGGTGTTTTTAAATATAATGTTGAATTCAGGAAGTACCTGAACCCTTTAAAATAAACCTGTCTGTGCTAGGCTCCGTGCACACTGTGGCTGCTAAATTATTGTTTTCGAGCATTTGGGCATTTATTTTAACAGCCCATAAACTCTCCTCCATGTTATCCTATGTGTCCATGCACACATGGACGTTTATTGTCGTTTATCAGTAGAGGAGTTCATGGGCTGTTGTCAGAACGCCCTTAAATCGCAATCAAGGGTTGTTCTTCTGACCACAAAAAATGCTGAAAGCTGAAAAACACACATAAACGCCCAAAAATTATCAAAAACACGGCTCACAAGAGTTTTTGGATGTTTTTGATCCATTGAAAAAAAACACTCAAAAACTCACTACAAAACTATTGACGTTTTTGGATTTTTTTTTAACGTCCAGTGTGCATGGAGCCTTAAGGTGTTATCCTTACTTTCGCTGTCTCGTGAAGTAGACAGGCCCAGCTGGGGTTTACGTTGATGGAGAGAGTCCACACAACAGTTCAGGTTTCAAATTGGGCGCAGTAAACTATAAAATATGTGTGGGTTCAAACAAACAGGCAAAAGTTTGAAATAAAAGCCCCTCAAGCAACTACTATTTAGTTCGAGTTAAATCTGGAATTTATTGATTTTTTTTTTTTACACCAAGGATGGTAATTACATGAATGACACATGTTCCATGTGCTGATGGCTATTCTGTGTATTGAAATTTTCATTTCCCTCAGATACCCCTTGCAGATGTGATCTTCTGGTGTTGTAGGGGTAAAAACAAGCGGCTCGCCATCACAGACACTTGTCAATAGTGCCTATGAAAAGCACTCTATGAATGAAGGAGGTGGACCTTTTATTCATCCATCCTTAAAAGTGAGTTTTTTTATATTTATATTTTATATTTTATGTAGTCATCATACAGTCATGATCTGGTGCTGCCAGTGACACACTTCCATCCCCAAATTGAAGACAACAACTTTGAATGAGGTGAGCACAGAGAGGCCAAGGAAGGTATATAAAGTAAGCATGGTTTATAGATTTATTAAAATTGTATGACATTCATCGTGTGTAAAATACATCGACAAGGGTGCCAAACCACTTGGTAATAACATACTACAAAAATGCTAAAAAAACTTTCACATATGTTACAAATATAGATATAGAGTTATACATGGGCATCATACAACTTGAAGCGTTCTGTGATCCACTGCTCGCTTCTTCAGGAGTAGAAGTATATGCTGTGTATCTACAGAATGAAATGTGAGTTAGAAATATACCACGATGGTAAATACCATTTAACAAATAGTAGGGGGGCCTTATGCAGAGAGGCCCCATACCCACTAGTCGGCTATGCCAGGGTCTCAAAAGCCAATTTCCTAAGGGGTGGCAGCAAGATGTGTCTATCCCGGGAGCTGAAGGAGAGGAGCCAGAAGGAACCCTCCGGGAACAGATGGAGGGTAAGCATGACATAGGAGCAAACAGTGTATCCCTTGGTGTCCCTCAATGTCCAACACAATTTGTGTAATAGAAATGTATATCTGGGTGATCAGGTAAGTACTGGAAAAGCCAACTATGTGTGTAAGTGTATGTAAATGAGTCTACATAGTATACAACCCAATCAAGTAATAATGTGGACACTGAGACAATAGGGGAGTGATAGTGAGTGCAAGAGTACAACTCAATGTAGACAAAAAAGCAATAGTTAAATAAAAAATATGGGAATAGACCAAACATGACATGTAATTGCATTCCAAGTTTGTGATACTTCTGTAATTTGTATTTAAACTCACCTGCATCAATTAACAGATGCTGACAATATAGAAATCACGCTGGCAACCAGTTAAAATGGTGAAAAATTAACTCAACATTTCTGTTGTGTGTCTTTGTGTGCCATACATAGCATGGAGAAGAGAAAGAACAGCAAAGAATTGTCTAAGGAATTGAGAACAAAAATTGCAGAAAAGCATGGACAAATTCAAGTTTACAAGTTTACAAGTCATTCTCCAGAGATCTTAAAGTTCCTGTGTCCACTGTGCGCAACATTGTCAAGAAGTTTACAGCCCATGACACTGTAGCTAATCTCCCTCGACGTGGACGAAAGAGAAAAATTGATCAAAGAGTTTGCCAAAACTTACCTGAGGAAGCCAAAAACCTTTTGAAATAATGTGCTGTGGACAGACAAACATTTTACTGTTTTCAGAAAAAGAATGAGGCCTTTAACCACTTGACCACTGGGCACTTAAACCCCCTTAACAACCAGAACAATTTTCAGCTTTCATTGCTCTCATATTTTGAATGACAATTACTCAGTCATGCAACACTGTACCCATATGAAATTTCTGTCATTTTATCACACAAATAGAGCTTTCTTTTGGTGGTATTTAATCACCGCTGGGTTTTTTATTTTTTGAGCTATAATTAAAAAAAGACCGAAAATTTTGTAAAAAAATGAATTTTTCTTTGTTTCTGTTATAAGATTTTGCAAATTAGTAATTTTTCTTCCTAAATTGTAGCTAAAATGTATACTGCTACATATCTTTGGTAAAAAAAAACAAATTAGTGTATATTATTTGGTCTTTGTAAAGGTTATAGAATCTACAAGCTATGGTGGCAATCACTGATGTACTGACGGCCTATCTCATTTCTTGAGAACTAACAAGCCAGGAAAGTACAAATATCTCCCAAATGACCCCTTTTTGGAAAGTAGACATTCCAAGGTATTTAGCAAGAATGAATGAATTTTTTAAAGTTGTAATTTTTTCCCACGATTCTTTGCAAAATGAAGATTTTTTTTTCTTTTTTTCTCACAAAATTTTAAATGTTAACAGGTTATTTCTCACACCCAGCAAATGCATACCACAAATTACACCCCAAAACACATTCTACTACTCCTCCTGAGTAAGGCGATACCACATGTGTGAGACTTTTAGACAGTCTGGCCACACACAGAGGCCCAACATGCAGGGAGAACCATCAGGCGTTCTAGGAGCATAAATTACACATATCATTTTTTGACTACCTCTTGCACTTTTGAAGGTCCTGGAGCACCAGGACAATTTCCATTTCCATTTTGGAAAGCAAACACCCCAACGTATATTCTAGGAGGCATGATGAGTCTTTTGAACATGTCATTTTTTCCACAAGTTTTTGGAAAGTGTGGAAAGAAAATGAAAACACTTTTTTTTTTTACACAAAGTTGTCCATTTATATAATATTTTTAACACACAGCATGTACCTAGCAAAAATTACACACTGCAAAATATCCTGCTACTCCTCCTGAGTATGGCAATACCACATGTGTGACACTTTTACACAGCTTGGCCACACACAGAGGCCCAACATGTAGGGAGCACCGTCAGGTGTTCTAGGAGCATACATTTCAAATCTTATTTGACTATCTTTTACACTATTGTGAGGCACTGTGGTGGCATGGATAGGCACTATAGTGGCACGGATGGGCAGTGTAGTGGCACAGATGAGCAGTGTAGTGGCATGGATGGGCACTGTAGTGGCATGGATGGGCACTGTAGTGGCACTGATGGGCAGTGTAGTGGCACGGATGGGCACTGTAGTGGCACAGATGGGCACTGTAGTGGCATGGATGTGTCACGGATGAGAACTGATGTGGTATGGATGAGCATGAATGAGGCACAAATGAGCCATGGATGGGGATGAATGAGCCGTGGATGGGAATGGATGAGTACGGATGAGGATGGCTGAGCACAGATGGGGATGACTGACACTGATGGGTGGATGAGCACGGCTGGGTGGGTGAGCATAGATGGATGGATGGGTGAGCATGGCTGGGTGGGTGAGCATGGATGGATGGCTGGGTGAGCATGGATGGGTGAGCATGGATGGATGGCTGGGGGAGCATGGCTGGGTGGGTGAGCATGGATGGATGGCTGGGTGAGCATGGATGGATGGATGGGTGAGCATGGATGGATGGCTGGGTGAGCGCGGCTGGGTGGGTGAGTATGGATGGATGGATGGGTGAGCATGGCTGGGTGGGTGAGCATGGATGGATAGCTGGGTGAGCATGGATGGGTGAGCAAGGATGGATGGCTGGGTGAGCACGGCTGGGTGGGTGAACATGGATGGATGGCTGGGTGAGCATGGATGGCTGTATGGATGGATGGGTGAGCATGGATGGGTGGATGAGCATGCATGGCTGGATGGGTGAGCATGGATGGATGGATGGATGGGTGAACATGGATGGGGTGAGGATGGCTAGGTGGGTGAGCATGGATGAGGTGAGGATGGCTGGGTGGGTGAGCATGGATGGGGTGAGGATGGCTGGGTGGGTGAGCATGGATGAGGTGAGGATGGCTGGGTGGGTGAGCATGGATGGGGTGAGGATGGCTGGGTGGGTGAGCATGGATTGGGTGAGGATGGTTGGGTGGGTGGTGAGGCTGGATGGATGTTAGGGGGTGCAGCCTGTCACTTAGCAGCGCTGTGGGCACTACACATCGCCCACAGTGCTGCAGCATGTCCTCTCTCCCCCTTCTCCTCTCACAATGCACCGATCGCTGCAGAGAGGGGAGAGAAAAGCCGGCACTTCCGCCGGCTTGTTTACATGTGATCGCTCCATCATTTGACGGAGCGATCACATGGTAAAAGGCCGCTCACAGTGGCCATTCACCGCGATCCGTGATGCGCCACGGATGTTCCCGTGTGCGCGTTCATGGGAGGACATCATAGTACGCCCTACCAGAATTAAGCAACCACCCTGTAGCCAGGCTACTATAGGGCGGTTGTCAAGTGGTTAAAGAAAAGAACACAGTCCCTACAGTCAAACATGGTAGAGGTTCACTAATGTTTTGGGGTCGCTTTGTTGCTTCAAACACTGGATGTCTTGACTGTGTGCATGGCATTATGAAATTTAAAGACTACCAAATAATTCTGGGGAGCAATGTAGGGCCCAGTGTCAGAAAGTTGGGTCTCCGTCAGAGGTCATGGGTCTTACAGCAGGACAATGACCCAAAGCGCAAGTCAAAAAGCACCCAGAAATGGTTTAAGACAAAGCACTGGAGAGTACTGAACTGGCCAGCAATGAGTCCAGATCTAAATACCATAGAGCACCTGTGGAAAGATCTCAATGCAGCAGTTGGGAAAAGGAACCCTTCCAATATGAGAGACCTGGAGCAGTTGGCGAAAGAAGAGTGGTTCAAAATTCCTGCAGAGAGGTGTAAGAAACTCATTGATGGTTACAGGAAGCAATTGATTTCAGTTATTTTTTCTAAGGGGTGTGCTACCAAATATTAAGTTGAAGGTGCCAATAATTTTGTGTAGTCCATTTTTGTAATTTTCCTAGAAATAAACATGAGAATGCCTAAAAAATTTGTAATTGCAACAATTTTCTGGGTGAAGTGGTGCATTATCTCAGTGGTACCCCCAAAAGGCCATGTTTTCAGGTTTTCCTTTATCTTGCATAGGTGCTTTAACTCCTTCAGATCCGTGCTATAGCCAAAGTACGTCTCCAGCGCGGATCTGAAATTTTCCATGGACGTCGTCCCTTGTGCACTCTCCCGGCACGCTCTCGGCATGCTGCGCTTGCATGCCCATGGGTCAGCGGGTCCGCTCGAGACCTGCGATCGCCCGACAGAGCTGCAGAATGGGGAACCGCCAATGTAAACTCGGCGGTTCTCCGTTCTGTGACGGGATCATGACAGATATACTGATCCCTGTCACTGGGATCAGTTAGATCTGTTATGTCCCAGCCAGCCCATCCCCCATACAGTTAGAACATAATGAGGGAACACAGTTAACCCCTTCACTGCCCCCTGCAGGTTAACCCCTTCCCTGCCAATGACATTTATACAGTAATCAGTGGATATTTACATTTCTGATTGCTGTATAAATGTCATTGGTCCCACAAAAGTGGCAAAAATGTCTGACATGTCCGCCCCAATATCGCAGTCCTGATAAAAATCGCAGATCGCAGCCATTACTAGTAAAATAAATAAAATAATAAAAACGCCATAAATCAATTCCCATAGTTTGTAGACGTGATAACTTTTTATCGTCTTTTTTTTTTTTTGGATTTGCATTATAGCAAAAAGTAAGAAATGTTTTTTTTTTTCAAAATTGTTGCTATTTTTTTGTTTATAGCGGCAATCAGAAATGACGCAGAGGTGATCAAATACCTCCAAAAGAAAGCTCTATTTGTGGGGGGAAAATAATAAAAATGTTGTTTGGGTACAACGCTGCACAACCGCGCAATTGTCATTCAAAATGCGACAGCGCTGAAAGCCGAAAATTGGTCTGGACAGGAGGGGGGTTTAAGCAAGTGGTTAAATCAGAGTCAATGGCTTGGTATTTTGGACAGCTATTTTATCGAAGAGAAATTCCCAAAACATGGCTTGTTGGAGGTACTTGAGGACCAAGGTTGAAAACCACTGCATTATCTGACAGAAATGCAGGGGTGCAAATATATTTGGCCATGACTATATATTCAAGGAATTTTACTATGATGTCAAATGCCAGTCGTCACAGCACCCATAAAAAAGAGGAGCCCAGAGCGGTGATGGGAATATCGTACAAGTTTACCTTTCACTTGTGATGCCCTCACGATACACTGAAAAAAACAAACTGATGAAGAAAATGAAATGGAGGCATAAACCGCTAGAAATTCTTAGAATTATCCTGCTAACCTTTAAATCTAAGAAGTTTTACTTTGTAAATTCTAAGAAGTTCTACTTTGTAAATCACAAGCTCAGATTTTGAACCAAGGTCGTTTTTTCTGCCTCCTGCATCTCATTGCCAGTCAGTAAGTTTCCCATCCTTTATGTAAGTAACACCCCTTCAAAGTTAACAGCATTCCCATATTGGAAAGTTATCGCAGAACAGGGGTCCCTCTTGCTCTGGCAGTTTCCATCTGTTTTAGTGACAACTGTAAAATGTTGCATTTCCTCTGCCTCAGTTGCACTGGTCACCAGTACATATAGAGGGGTAAATCTCCCCAGCGGGGTCACATATAGCAATAAAAACTTGACAAAGCATCTACACTTTTCCTACTCTATCTAGCATTATTTCTAATGTCTTTACATACACTCTAACTTTTATCCCTTGTGACATTTGGAGAGTGTGGTTGAAGACTGATTACAGAACTACTTAGAGAATACTGAATGTATTGAACAAGGTATCTCTGGCTAGCAGTTGTAGCCGCACTGCAGGTAATATAATTTCATTATTTGCCTGATGCAGGAATGTATTACATACGAGGAAAGCTGCAAGAGTTCTGATGTTCCAGACAGTTACAGTACAGGAATATAAAAATATATTAGAAATATACATTATCTTCCCGAAAGTCCTAGAAAGATAGAATCGTCTCTCCAACGCTATCTCTTCTTCTATTACCAGCACAAGCAAGAAACGTAGGGTGATGCTAACGCTATAGCAGAACGCCTTGACAAAAGGCTGCCTCTTTTTCAATTCATTCCATTACGGGATTGCACCATGGGAGAATGGAGACGGAAGGCAAAAAAAAGTTGAGAAATGATATTGCTTTTCTGTCAAAGAGCAACAGATTAAGAAGCTTGTTAAAAATTCATCTAACAGAGGCGAGGTAGATGGGGCATAGCCAAATGAATATTTATAAAGTGCGTACAGCTTTTCAGTGTCACACATTTAAAAAGCAGAGAAGCAACATGCAGAGGTGTCAGAGGCAAATGGGACAATGGAACGGGGTTTGCGATTTGGAAGTAGCAGATTCCCTTGTCAGAGACTCGGTACAGATAAGGACTGACCAAACTGGAGCAACTTAAGTTTTGTGTCTGGTTTAGCAGACTGGAAATTCTACTGACCAGATCCACATTGCTGCTGTCAGTAAAAGCATGCCATGTGGTTCCAGCTTTTATCACCAGCTAGAACAGGGGTCTCCAAACTTTCTAAACAAAGGGCCAGTTTACTATCCTTCAGACTTTAGAGGGGGCAGACTGTGGCCAGTGGGAGTAGAAAATGTCCTGGCGTCGGCAATTATGCCCAATCATTGGTGTCAGTGGGAGGAATAGTGTCCTATCATTGTGTCAGTGGGAGGAATAGTGCCTCATTGTTGGTGTAGGTGGGTGGAATAATGCCCCATCATTGGTGTAAGTATGAGGAATAGTGTCCCATCATTGTGTCAGTGGGAGGAATAGTGCCTCATTGTTTGTGTAGGTGGGTGGAATAATGCCCCATCATTGGCATCAGTGGGATGTATAGTGCCCCATTATTGGTGTCAGTTGGGGGAACAGTGCCCTATCATTGGTGTTGGTGGGAAAAATACTGTCCCAGCATTGGTGTCAGTGGGAGGAATAGCGGCCTATTATTGGTGTCAGTGGGAGGAATAGTGCCCCATCATTGTGTCCATGAAAAGAATAGTACCCCATTGTTGGTGTCAGTGGGAGGAATAGTGTCCCATTGTGGGTATTAGTGAGAGGAATAGTGCCCTATCATTGGTATTAGTGGGATGAATAGTGCCCTATTGTTAATGTCTGTGGGAGGAATGGTGCCTCAGGAATGGGCCAGATAGAGGCAAGCAAAGGGCCACATCTGGCCCCGGGGCCGCAGTTTGAAGACCATTGAGCTAGAATAAAATAGGCAGATTACCAGTCCTTGAGTTTGGTGGCTGCATTCAGTTTATTTTTTCAGGCTGCTATTACTATTCCATTTTCAGCTGGTGATCCTGCGAGTAACACAATTTCTGTTCTAGGGTGACAACGCTCACTGTACTGTATCTATTGAAACTATGACTACAAAACATCTCCCCATCTTCTTACCCTATGATAAAGAGTGTTCTGTCTTTCAGCAGAGAGAACCCAAAACTGTTCTAACTGATGAGAGTGATAAACAGGCAACATACACTGGAAGGTATCAACTCATTGAATTTCTGGCAGCATCAACTTAATAACAAAATGCTTGCAATGGAATTATTAACAGAGCAAAAGGGAGAAAAAAAGCAACAGTTTATTTTAAGGGTTCACATACAACTTAATTTATATTTTATAGGAAAACTTACCATAATATATTTTTAAGAGATGGCCTATCTTGGGGAAATTAAAACATTTCCTCCAAAATTAAACTTTATATGTAAAATGTTAAAATCACTCTCATGTTTTTATTTTTGACTACAATTAGGCCACAATCACATATTTGCTCATTACCACAATGTGATGCAGCATCATGCACACATTAGTGTGTTGAGGTTACATTCATTTGGAAACCAACCCAACACTCTAAGACTGTGCACCAGTGTTGAAGCACAAACATGGCAAAGCGTTACCCTGTGTGCCATACATTGCATTCTCAAGGACCATTGCTCTTTATGTAGAAGCAGTGGTCTCTCTGTAGAGGTCAGATATGCTCCTTATTGTGTCAAAACTAGCACTCTCCAATCAGCTGTGGGTATAAGCTCTACTGACTGCAGAGCTATAAGTCTTACCAATGCTGAGACAAGGTCCTTAAGCACCCAAGGCAAAGATGCCAAAGTACAGATAGAACCTATACATTTGCATCCATGCCAGGGTGGCACGGAGTTTGTAAATGACAATCAATGTCCGCCATTTCTAGGGCTCATTCCCTCTGGTCCAAGAACAAGAGAAGAGATGAGGGGACATTTTGCAATATGATTATATCAGAGTCATTTAGTTATAATCAACTTATTAATACAGATTATTTTATAAGAAAAAAATGATCTCCATCTGGCAACTAAATTTGTTTATATTTTAGGAAAGTGTAAATTGTATTCAGTGATTTGTCCCTTTTAAAAAGGAACTAAAATATTTCTATGCTATAAAAACAAACAGATGCAAATTTTGAAATTTTACATAAAAATGGTTAAAGAAAAAAAAAAAGCTTGGGGGAATAAGAATGCTTTAAAAATTGCTCAAACTAAGGGTTAATAAAGGGCTAAAAAAGCCCCATGTTCATCTTGAAGCATTAGGTTTCACCTTCAACTTGGACAGCTCTGAAATGTGAGGCCTAGCTCTGGCAATGTTGGCAAAGTTGGATGCCAGTGTGCATGCCTTAGATGATTGCCATTCTGGGATCCTATATGTCAGGGAGACAATGGATGCAGCAGCAAGAGTAATTACTTGCTCCTGTAGTTGGAGGAACACAGTGCATCACTAGCATGCACAATGAATTCCTGCTACATTGTCTCTCCATTCCCTTTCCTCTTCTCACAGACTGGGGCTTCTGATACTGCTCATGCCAAACAGAAGGGGGGCAGAAGCAGTCATAAGAGAGGTGGCTGCCACTCAGAACTCCTTTGTTTAGGTCCCAGGCTCTAAGCAGTGGAAGAGGGGGCCAGGAGTTGTACAGGAGGCAGTATGGGAGCATCGTTGGTGGTTGGGGTGGGGAGAGTTCAGTGTATCGGGAGGGGTGCGAGTGGTGTGCAATCCTGAAACAGATTGGGTGGCTAGCTCTGATTATTAAAAAGGGAGAGCCTGCTTTTGAAATGTAATCTGTTGGACTGAGCTGTCAGTGGCACAGTGTAAAAGCCTTTACGATGTGGAAGCAGGACAGGCTCCTGACCCCAAGTGCACCCACCTGGCACAGCACCCAAGGCAGGAGTCTCTCCTGCTCCTGTCTTGGCCTGGCTCAAGGTCTGAATTAGCAGGGTGTGTCCAGACTTCTGCAAAAAGACCACTGCTTTCACAGAGAGTAATGATCCTTCAGCATGCTGGCAGGGGTCAGGCTTTGCTACTCAGGCTGTAGCTGCTTTCCAAAAAATAAAGTTTTTGCAGGCCTTTTGTTTTGATGCACCTGGACTATAGTTAATTTGGGCTTTCAAGGAGAAGTATGGGATATATAAAAAATCAAACCTACATCCTCAACTCTATGTTGCAGCATCAATGTAATGCTGCGGCTGCTAAGACTAAGCGTTGACATGCCTGCTGATCACTCAATTCCCAGTCTGCTCAGAGCAGAGAGCGGTGACTGTCAGTCACCACTCTCTATTTTGTCCCTCCAGCACTCACTGGAGAGGGGGTGAGCACAGTTGACTCCGGCTCTCAGCCACACACTGAGATCAGGAGCCAGCTATTATTCAGGCATCTGGGTGGGTCCTGGCAAAACTGTATGGTCAGGAACCTTCCTGAGCCTGAAACGGCTCTTTGATGCTAGCTGATAGCCCACTATAAGCTGACTTTTGGGTCACAGGAGAACAAAAGTAAGTGCGCTCATATGACCCATAAGAGGAGTATGACCAAGAAAAGCTTTGGCCATACTTCTCTTTTAAGTATTAAGTAGAGCATGTGCGTTCTCAGCAGAACAATATGGATTCAAGAGCTCTTCTTGACAGACCATTTAAACTTCCCTAATTTTTTCAATTATAGCAAATGCAATACATTTTAGTACAAAACTAACTTCAATCCAAAGTAATCTTTCGGAGTATTCATAAGACTGAAAGTGGTTATCATTTTCTTGAGATGTACCATATGGCTTTCAAGTACAATGGCGTTGCCAAAACAGAGCGCACTCAATACATGGCCACTCTCTGTTCGTATCCCATATGGTGCTGTCAGTTACGATACCGCTGCCATTGTAAGATGTAGTGAACAGCTACTTAATATCTGATGATATAATCCGGGAGGGCCATATGGAGCTGTCAGAAGCAATGTTACCCCCAGGGCAGGAAGTGCTGTTCATATTGCACAAAGGGGCTATTAATATGTTAAACCAACCCTTGAATATCCTTATGCATTACAATAAATGATGATGAGATGATGACAATACATCCCTATTATTGCTTCTTTTCAGCAGAATGTGCTGCTCTATTTAATGCTATTAGTTGGAGAAACTATTATTGAATTCAAAAGCATCTTTCAAATAGATTTATGAAGACACTGTACATATTGTACTACAGGGGTGCAAATTAATTCTTACATTCCTCAGCCAAGTTAAGTTGGTTCTAGACACAAGCTGTCCCCAGTGACTGACTATACCAGCAATGAGCTAAGATAGCCTATTGTTAAAAAGACTGGAAGTGTCTGAGCTTTGTCTGTTAGCAATTTGTGACATTTGGCTATTCCAGGAGGATTTAGTATGCTGCTGCAAGTGTGTACAGGCATCTTTAAGTGTCTGCACTTTTACCTGCCACTGTTTTCCCCCTTCCCAAAAGAGTCTCTTTAAAATTTAACAAATGCTCTCTCAGTATTCTTGAGACAACATGCACCTTATGTCTGAAATAAATTAGGTACATCTACAGGTGGGTGGAGAGATTTTTTTTTAATATAGCTTTAATTGTCTTATCTATGATGTTGCAAGGTTAGACTCTGAGATAACAAACTACTTGCTAGACTGTGTGAATAACCAAAAATCTACTCTGCCATCAAAAAATCTACTCTCTCCATCTGCTTTCAAAAATAGCAATGTTTACTAGTAATAGCTTTTCTTAAAAAGTTTTTTTTTATACTTTTATTAAAATGTAACAGCAAATGTGTAGTCCCTGCCCCTAAGAGATCAGTCTAGCACACCAGACATACAGGCTCGTTTCTCCATGGTTTGGAGAATGCAATGGTACAGGCCCCAGCAAGATGGCACCAGCTCATATGCCCTTGAATTACTGATGAGTAGTTCAAGCGTGTCCTAGAAAATGAAGCCCCATATATAATGCTGATTGTCCCTGTACTCTCCCATACCACTGGTAGCCTAGAAGGTCTATTCTTCACATTCTGAGATCCACCGACCCACCTACCCAATAACCCTAAGCAGAAAATATACAAAAGCTAAACGACAAGCAGATATAAAAGGCACAAATTAATTCAGCTCGTACACTTTAATCTATCATTATTATTACTATTTTAATGCAAGCCATGTAAGTACCTTAATTGAGCTTGTATCAGCTTGGAGATAGGGAAGCGGCACAAGGAGCCTCAAGGAGCTGCAGTGTTCATTTCCTAACAAAATGCATGCTAGTGAGAAGAGAAAGAAGAGTGACAGAGAGATGAGCTTGTGGGTGAGTGCAGCGTGATGTGGCGGCAGTGAAGACACAGAGTCTGGTTGAAATAAACAGAACTTTTACTGAGAAAAAGGTTCAACAATACAAACAACCCTGTGGAAAGGCACCCAACTGGGAACACTCACAGTATGTCTGGCCAAAGTAGAACTGAGTGGTTCTTGAGCTTGCCAACAGCATCTGTCCCAGAGGGTGGAATGCGGCCTTACCAGTCTGCACTAGAGTTGAACGGACACCTGGATGTTCGGGTTTGTCTGGTTCGGCCCAACTTCGCGGAAAAGTTTGGGTTCGGTACCGAACTTGACCCAAACTTGACCCTGGACCCCGAACCCCATTGAAGTCAATGGTGACCCGAACTTTTGGGCACTAAAATGGCTGTAAAAAAGTCTTCGAAAGGGCTAGAGGGCTGCAAAAGGAAGCAAAATGGGGGTAAGGAGTAGGGCAAGTGCCATACAAACAAATGTGGATAGGGAAATAACTTAAAATCACAAAAAATAAAACTGGGAGGAGGAGGTGGATGTGGAGTAGGAGCCTAGAGGTTGACTAGGCCGTGACCGTGGCAGTGTAGGTGGAAGTGGTGGTGGATGAAGAGGAGGAGGAGGAGGAGGTAGCCAACACTGTTATTTGTTTGTGTTTTTTTTCTAATTGGGGTAGCCCCCAAAATATTGAGACATATTAAAAAAAAAAACAAGTATACCAATGGCTGTGTGAGGCCGGTCTAAATGTCTATTCTGCATAAGGTACAGACAAGTCTTGTGGGATCCATGCCTGGTTCATTTTAATAAACGTTGGATTGTCCATGCTGGCTGCGGACAGGCAGCTGCGCTTGTCTGTGATAACGCCCCCTGCCGTGCTAAACACACGTTCAGACAATACACTGGCTGCAGGGCAGGCCAGCACCTCCAAGGCATAAAGGGCAAGCTCAGGCCATGTGCCCAATTTGGAGACCCAGAAGTTGAAAGGGGCAGACCCATCAGTCAGTACGTGTAGGTGTGTGCACACATACTGTTCCACCATGTTGCTGAAATGCTGCCTCCTGCTAAGACATTGCCTATCAGCTGGTGGTGCTGTTTGTTGTGGCGGGCTGCTATCAAAGCTTTTCCACATTTCGGCCATGCTAACCCTGCCTTCTGAGGTGCAGGCGGTGCCATAGCTGCGTTGGTGACCTCTTCCTCCTCCTCCGCCTTCGCCTTGTGCTTCCACAGAGCTCCCTGTGTCATTTGGGAATGCCCTCAGCAGTGCGTCTACCAGCGTGCGTTTGTAGTCGCGCATCTTCTAATCACGCTCCAGTGAGGGAATTAAGGACGGCATGTTGTCCTTGTAAGGGGGATCCAGCAGGGTGGCCACCCAGTAATCGGCACAAGTTAAAATGTGGGCAACTCGGCTGTCTTTGAGCAGGCACTGCAGCATGTAGTCGCTCATGTGTACCAGGCTACCCAGAGGCAAAGACAAGCTGTCCTCTGTGGGAGGTGTATCATCTGTGTCCTCTGTATCCCCCCAGCCACGCTGCAGTGATGCCCAGGAGCTGCGTTGGATGCCACCCTGCTGTGAACACGGTTCCTCCTCCTCCTCCTCCTCCTCGTCCTCCTCTTCCTCCAGAACTGTGCCCTGGCTTGAAAATTTTTTCCTGGCCTATGCTGGTGCAGCAACCACCCTCCTAGACACTTGTGAATGACTGGCCTGATAACCGTGGAAATGACCCCTCTTCCTCCTCCTCTTCCTCCCTTGCCACATCCTCTTCCATCATCGCCCGAAGTGTTTTTTCAAGGAGACATAGAAGTGGGATAGTAACGCAGAGAACAGCGTCATCGGCACTGGCCATGTTGGTGGAGTACTCAAAACACCGCAATATGGTACACAGGTCTCGCATGGAGGCCCACTCGTTGGTGGTGAAGTGGTGCTGTTCCGCAGAGCGACTGATCCGTGCGTGCTGCAGCTGAAACTCCACTATTGCATGTGCAAGGTGGAGTTCCACCATGTGGGCAAGTCGCATAGGAGGCGGTGAGAGGGAAGGCCGAAGTTCCTCTGCAGCGCAGACAGGCGAGCAGCAGCAGGGTGAGAACGCTGAAAGCACGGTCAGCACTTTCTGCAGCAGCTCTGACATATCTGGGTAGTTTTTTAGAAATTTCTGCACCACCAAATTCAGCACATGCACCAGGCAAGGGATGTGCGTCAAACCGGCTAGGCCCAGAGCTGCTACGAGATTTCACCCATTATCGCACACCACCAGGCCGGGCTTGAGGCCCAGTGGCAACAACCACTCATCGGTCTGTTGTTCAATGCCCATCCACAGCTGCTGCGGAGTGTGGGGTTTATCCCACAAACATATCAGTTTTAAAACAGCCTACCGTCGTTTCCCCCTGGATGTGCTGAAGTTGGTGGTGAAGGCGTTACGCTGAGCGGATGAGGAGGTGGTAGAGGAGGAGGAGGAGTAAGAGCAGTAGGAGGAGGAGGAGGCAGGAGGCAAAGAGAAATGCCCTGCAATCCTCGGTGGTGGAAGGACATGCGCCAAATGGCTAGCCGCCTCAGGCCCACCCACCACTACATTTGCCCAGTGTGCAGTTAGAGAGATATAGCGTCCCTGCCCGTGCTTACTGGTCCACGTATCAGTGGTCATGTGGACCTTGCCACAGATGGCTTTGCGCAGTGCACACTTGATCTCGTTCCCGACTTGTTTGTGCAGGTAAGGGATGGCTCACCTGGAAAAGTAGTGGCGGATGGGAACCACGTACTGTGGGACAGCCACCCCCATCAGATTTTTAAAACTGTCCGTGTCCACCAGACGCAATGACAGCATTTCAAAGGCCAGGAATTTTGAAATGCTGACATTCAGAGCCAGGGATCGGGGGTGGGTAGGGGGGTACTTCCTCTTTCTCTCCATTGTTTGGGAGATGGAGAGCTGTAAGCTTCCATGGGACCGTGTGGAAATGCTTGGGGATGGTGGCGGACATGGGGGCGTTGCTGTCACATGCTCTGTTTGCTGGGTGGCAGGTGACACTGGCACTGTAGAGGTGGAGGAAGAGGCTGAGGCAGCAGCAGAAGAGGAAGCAGGAGGAGGCCGAGACCTTTCTTGGATTTTGAGGTACTTATTCCACTGCAGCAAGTGCTTTGAATTTATATGCCTGGCCATGGAGGTTGTGCTTAGGTTTAGAACATTTGTGCCTCGCTTCAGCCTCTCATTGCACTGTGTGCAAACCACTTGTGTCTTGTAGTCAGCACATTGTCTGAAGAACTGCCACGCCGGGGAATGCCTTTGAGCTGCCTTTGGTGTGCTAGGTCCCTGGGTGCGGTGGGTAATAGCAAGCATACTGTCTAGGGGACGCTCGCTCCGCTTTTGCAACCTGCTTCCTCTTTTGCTGTGCTGGTGCCTCTGTGCGACCACCACCTCTTCCTCCAAACTGCACACGTCACTCGCATGACCTTCATTCCATGTGGGGTCTAGGACCTCATCATCCTCCACCCACCCTTCACCATTGCCCTCCTTGTCAGTCTGCACACTGAGGAAAGCCGCAGCAGTTGGCACCTGTGTTTCGTCATCATCAGAGACGTGCTGCGGTGGGGTTTCCATGTCCTCATCCTGCAACAGAAGTGGTTGGGCATCGGTGCACTCAATGTCTTCCAATTCTGGGCCAGGGCTATGTGGATGGCCCACGGAAAGCACACTAGCAGAGTCATCAAAAAGCATAAGAGACTGCTGCATGACTTGGGGCTCAGACTGCTTGGCTGATTTACAAGGGGCTGTGGTGAAAGACAGAAGACCATGGGGTTCAGGTGCCAACTCTGAGCTTTCATCAAGGGACCGGGTGGGAGACAATGTGAAGGAACTGGAGGCATTGTCAGCCACCCAATCTACTATCGCCTGTACTTGTTCTGGCCTCACCATTCGTTGAGCGCCATTTGGGTCTACCATATAATGTTGAAGGTTCTGTTGGCTACCTAAGGAAGGTGTTTCACTTGTGCATGTAGCTGGCACAGATCGACCACATCCTCTCCTTGTAACAGGAGCTTCATCAACACCACCAACACCAGCAGCACCAGCAGCACCATGTCCCTTATTTGACGATCTCCTCATTCTGGACACAAATGTACTATGTAGCACTATTTATTAATACTAAAAAAAAAATAATAAATTATATTTTTTTCACACCAGCAGCAGGAACCTCTCCACCACTCACAGCAGCAGCAGGAACCTCTCCCTACACCAGTATGAGATGATTTTAGAACGATAATCTCCCCCTCACACCACCAACAGGAACCTCTCCCTAATGGAGTAGGAGATGGTTTTATAATGATAAACTCTCCCTCGGAGCACCAACAGGAACCTCTCCCTAATGCAGTAGGAGATGGTTTTAGAACAATAAACTCTCCCTCAGAGCACCAACAGGAACCTGTCCCTAATGCAGTAGTAGATGGTTTTAGAACGATAAACTCTCCCTCAGAGCAACAACAGGAACCTGTCCCTAATGCAGTAGTAGATAGTGTTGAACGAACCCGGACTGTAATGTTCGGGTATGTACCGAACTTCCGGGTGTCCGAGGCCCGGACCCGAACACGGACATTTCAAAAAACGTTCGGGTTCGTGTTCTGGGTTCTGGTAGTTGATCACGCATGTTGAATAGCTGAAGGGCAGCCAATCAATAAGCGTTTCACTGGTTTGCCCTTAGAAGCCATCACAGCCATGCCTACTAATTGGCCAGGGCATCATGTGACCCAGCCTCTTTATAAGCTGGAGTCACAGTGCTGCATGTCACATGCTCTTGGGTTAGTGTAGGGAGAGGAAGCTGCCGGCGTTTTTGTGAGGGAGAGATTGCAGACATGATTTTAACATCTGATCCTGCATCCTGAGATTACTACTGCTGTTGCTCTGAGGGACAGATTGCAGAAATTTGAGATTTCACATACTGCTGCTTTGAGTGACAGATTGCAGATCAAACTCTGCATAACACAACGATTGCTACGATTGTGCACAACGATCAGATTGTTGGAGTAATTTGAGATTTCCCATACTGCTGCTTTGAGTGACACATTGCAGATCAAACCCTGCCTAGCACAACAATCATTGCGATCGTACACAATGATCAGATTGTGCGATCGTATACAACAATCAGATTGTGGGAGTAATTTGAGATTTCACATACTGCTGCTTTGAGCGATCTGACTGCACTAGGTAGAGGCTTCTGCTTAGAGGGACAGATTATTGGGGAGATTCGTCTTCGGAGATGGATCACGTCAGTCTAG
>BLSH010551529.1:894882-921435 GCA_018402905.1 Glandirana rugosa | reverse complement strand
CATTTGCGGGCCCAATGAGGAGAGCAAATAAGGGATGTGGTCATGGTGCTGCTGGTGAAGCTGGTGCTGCTGGTGTTGGTGGTGTTGGTGAACCACCTGTTGGAAGGAGGGGACGTGGTCAAGGTGTGCCAGCTACGCGCACAAAGGAAACACCTTCCTCAGGTAGCCAACAGAACCTTCACCGGTATATGGTAGGCCAGAATGCCCCTCAACGATTGGTGAGGCCAGAACAAGTACAGGCGATAGTAGATTGGGTGGCTGACAATGCCTCCAGTTCCTTCACATTGTCTCCCTCCTGGTCCCTTGATGAAAGCTCAGAGTTGGCACCTGAACCCCATGGCCATCTGTCTTTCACCTCAGCCCCTTGTAAATTAGCCAAGTAGTCTGAGCCCCAAGTCCTGCAAAAAACTCTTATGCTTTTTGATGACTCTCCTGGTGTGCTTTCCGTGGGCCATCCACATAACGCTGCCCCAGAAGTGGAAGACATTGAGTGCACCGATGCCCAACCACTTCTGTTGCAGGATAAGGACATGGAAACACCAGCGCAGCACATTTCTGATGATGATGAAACACAGGTGCCAACTGCTGCAGCTTGCCTCAGTGTGCAGACTGACAAGGAGGGCAGTGGTGAAGGGTGGGTGGAAGATGATGTGGAGGATGATGAGGTCCTAGACCCCACATGGAATGAGGATCATGCGAGTGACGTGTGGAGTTTGGAGGAAGAGGTGGTGGTTGTACAGAGGCACCAGCACAGCAAAAAAGGAAGCAGGTTGCAAAAGCGGAGTGAGCGTCGCCTAGACAGTATGCCTGCTACTACCCACCGCACCCAGGGACCTAGCACACCAAAGGCAGCTCAAAGGCGTTCCCCCGCATGGCAGTTCTTCAGACAATGTGCTGACGACAAGACACGAGTGGTTTGCAAGCTGTGCAATGATAGCCTGAGCCGGAGCATAAATGTTCTCAACCTGAGCACAACCCATATGACCAGGCATCTAAATTCAAGGCACAAGCTGCATTGGAATAATTACCTCAAAATCCAAGAAAGGTCTCGGCCTCCTCCTGCTTCCTCTTCTGCTGCTGCCTCGGCCTCTTCCTCCACCTCTACAGTGACAGTGTCACCTGTAACAGACGATATGACAGCAACACCACCATGTCCGCCACCGTCCCCAAGCATTTCCACATGGTCCCATGGAAGCTTACAGCTGTCCATCTCCCAAACACTGGAGAGAAAGAGGAAGTACCCCCCTACCCACCCACGATCCCTGGCCCTGAATGCCAGCATTTCAAAATTCCTGGCCTTTGAAATGCTGTCATTCCGTCTGGTGGACACGGACAGTTTCAAAAACCTGATGGCGGTGGCTGTCCCACAGTACGTGGTACCCAGCCGCCACTACTTTTCCAGGTGAGCCATCCCTTCCCTGCACAAACAAGTCGGGGACAAGATCAAGTGTGCACTGCGCAACGGCATCTGTGGCAAGGTCCACATAACCACTGATACATGGACCAGTAAGCACAGGCAGGGACGCTATATCTCGCTAACTGCACACTGAGCAAATGTAGTGGCAGGTGGGCCTGAGCCGGCTAGCCATTTGGCGCATGTCCTTCCACCACCAAGGATTGCAGGGCATTTCTCTTTGCCTCCTGTTGCCTCCTCCTCCAACTGCGCTTCCTCCTCCTCAACCACCCACTCATCCGCTCAGCGTAACATCTTCACCACCAACATCAGCACATCCAGGGGGAAACGACAGCAGGCTGTTTTAAAACTGATATGTTTGGGGGATAAACCCCACACTGTGCAGGAGCTGTGGACGGGCATTGAACAACAGACCAATGAGTGGTTGTTGCCACTGAGCCTAAAGCCTGGCCTGGTGGTGTGCGACAATGGCCGAAATCTCATAGCGGCTCTGGCCTTGCCTGGCGCATGTGCTGAATTTGGTGGTACAGAATTTTCTAAAGAAACTACCCGGATATGTCAGAGCTGCTGCATAAAGTGTGGGCCGTCTGTGCACACTTTCGGCGTTCTCCCCCTGCTGCTGCTCGCCTGTCTGCGCTGCAGCGGAACTTCAGCCTTCCCACTCACCGCCTCATATGCGACGTGCCCACAAGGTGGAACTTCACCTTGCACATGCTGGAGAGACTGTGCGAGCAGGAGCAGGCAATAGTGGAGTTTCAGCTGCAGCACGCACGGATCAGTCGCTCTGCGGAACAGCAACACTTTACCACCAACGAGTGGGCCTCCATGCGAGACCTGTGTAGCGTATTGCAGTGTTTTCAGTACTCCACCAACATGGCCAGTGCCGATGACGCTGTTCTCAGCGTTACTTGACCACTTCTATGTCTCCTTTAAAAAACACTTCGGGCATGATGGAAGAGCATGTGGCACAGGAGGATGAGGAGGAGGAGGAGGAAGAGGGGCCATTTCCACGGTTATCAGGCCAGTCATTCGCAAGTGGCTCGGAGGGTGGGTTCCTGCACCAGCATAGGCCAGGTCAAAAATATTCAAGCCAGGGCACAGTTCTGGAGGACGAGGAGGATGAGGAAGATGAGGAGGAGGAATTGCAGCAGGGTGGCACCCAACGCAGCTCGTGGGCATCACTGGAGCGTGGCTGGAGGGATACAGAGGACACAGATGATATACCTCCCACAGAGGACAGCTTGTCTTTGCTTCTGGGCAGCCTGGCACACATGGCCGACTACATGCTGCAGTGCCTGAGCAACGACAGCTGAGTTGCCCACATTGTAACTTCTTCTGATTACTGGGTGGCCACCTTGCTGGATCCCCGTTACAAGAACAACGTGCCATACTTAATTCCCTCACTGGAGCGTGAGAGGAAGATGCGCGACTACAAGCGCACACTGGTAGAGGCGCTGCTGAGGGCATTCCCAAATGACACCGGGGGCTCAGCGGAAGCACAAGGCGAAGGCAGAGGAGGAGGAAGAGGCCACCTCAGAAGGCAGGGTTAGCATGGCCGAAATGTGGCAAAGCTTTGTCAGCAGCCCGTCACAACAAACAGCACCACCAGCCGATAGACAATGTCTTAGCAGGAGGCAGCATTTCAGCAACATGGTGCAAGAGTATGTGTGCACACGCCTACATGTACTGACTGATGGGTCTGCCCCATTCAACTTCTGGGTCTCCAAATTGGGCACATGGCCTGAGCTTGCCGTTTATGCCTTGGAGGTGCTGGCCTGCCCTGCAGCCAGTGTACTGTCTGAAGGTGTGTTTAGCACGGCAGGAGGCGTTATCACAGACAAGCGCAGCCGTTTGTCCACAGCCAACGTGGACAAGCTAACCTTTATTAAAATGAACCAGGCATGGATCCCACAAGACTTGTTTGTACCTTGTGCAGAATAAACATTTAGACCGGACTCACACAGCCATTCGTATACTTGTTTTTTTGAATAGGCCTCAATATTTTGGGGGCTACCCCAATTATAAACAAACAAAAAAAAAAACAGTATTGGCTACCTCCTCCTCCTCGACCACCACCACTTCCACCTACACTGCCATGGTCACGGCCTAGTCAACCTCTAGGCTCCTACTCCACATCCACCCCCCCTTCCCATTTTTTTTATTTGATTTTAATTTATTTTCCCTATCCCCTTTTTTTGTAGGGCACTTGCCCTACTCTTACCCCCATTTTACTTCCTTTTGCAGCCCTCTAGCACTTGCCAGGACTTTGTTACAGCCATTTTTGTGCCTAAAAGTTCGGACCCTTATTGACTTCAATGGGGTTCGGGGTGCCGAACCCGGACTTTTTTCCAAAGTTCGTTCGGACCCTCCGAAGCTGAATGTCCAGGTGTTCGCTCAACTCTAGTAGTAGATGGTTTTAGAACGATAATCTCTCCCTCAGAGCACCAACAGGAACCTGCCCCTAATGTAGTAGTAGATGGTTTTAGAATGATAATCTCTCCCTCAGAGCACCAACAGGAACCTGTCCCTAATGCAGTAGTAGATGGTTTTAGAATGATAATCTCTCCCTCAGAGCACCAACAGGAACATCTCCCTAATGCACTATAAAATGGTTCTGAATGCTAATGTCTCCCTCACAGCACAGACAGGAACTTCTACCTAATGCACTATAAGATGGTTCTGAACGCTAATGTCTCCCTCACAGGACCACAATGAAGGTCTCCCTAATGCAGTCTGAGATGGTTGTGAATGCTAATCTTTCCCTCACAGCACCACCATGAAGCTCTCCCTACTCTAGTCTAGGATGATCTGACACGCGGCTCTACGTGACTCCAGCCTGCAGGCTGGGTCACATGATGCACTATCCAATCACGGCCATGCCATTAGTAGGCATGGCTGTGATGGCTTCTAAGGGCAAACTAGTGAAAAGCTTGTTGATTGGCTGCCCAGCACCTATAGAAAAGGCGACAAAAATACCCGAATACCAAACCGAACCCGGACTTTTTTTCAAATGTCCGGGTTCGGGGCACGGACACCCTAAAGTCCGGTACGGACCTGAACTTTAAAGTCCGGGTTCGCTCAACTCTAGTCTGCACCCAAGAGGGAGGATTGCAAGAAGGATGGTGTATACCTATTCTGTTCCTACTTTTACTTTTTACTGTTAGGAACCTCTCCCTACCACTAGCCACTTTCCCTTGCAGATGTGAGATCTGTCCCTAACCTATCCTCTGACAAAAATACGTGCCAATCCCAGAAGCCAGTCTTAAATAGACTCTGCCTGACCTAAGATGACCACCAGAGTCACATGGGCTGCCAGCATCCAACTGGATTGCTGTCCCAGTGAACCAGGAATCCATAGAGGAAGCATGTTCCTCTCGACTTCCTCTTGACCTCCACCTGCAGTGGAGAAAATAGACTGCACCTGCCTACAAGCTCATTGGTCTGCTGCTCTTCCTTTTATTGTCCAATCACAGATTGAAGGAGGGACAAGAACAGTAATGCTGCATGATGTGCTCATGTCCTCCTTGCTGTTAAGGCCAGTTATAGATTGGGGCAGTTGCCATTTGTTTGTACTGTTGGTTCATTGATGAGGGGGTGCACAGGACTCCTTTGCTGCCATTGTGCTATTTGTCCAGTATGCCCCTGTGCCTTGAGGGAGGAGTGGGCTCCCTCCAGGCATACCTGCCCTCAATCTATTCATTATTACATATGTGTTCCTACTATGGAGGCTCTCACAATTTACAGGGTTAGGACTGCAGGTAATACTGGGGTGCCTTGTCGTGGCCTCTGCAGTCTACAGATATATTGCAAATGTGTGCAAACTAAACCCCTGTTTTTAACATGAACTGTTATACAGGACAATGCCATTTTTTGCAGGCTGGCTGGTAAGTTGAGCTGGAATTTCCCTTTGTTTTTGTTCAACATGTGTTGCCCTTCAATGTGCTCCTTGCTGTTAAGGCCAGTTATAGGTTGGGGCAGTTGCCGTTTATTTGTAATGCTGTGTGATGGGGTTGTGAAAATTTCAAGACTGTACAGAAAGAAATACAAATCCTTTGGCAAGTGTGAACCAGATGCTTTTACTTATCAATTTTACACTTCTTTTTTGACCCAGAATACAGTTCATTATCCTCAACATTTATTTTAATTACTGTATAAACCTACCCTGGAGATTCCCTCTACCACCCATGTGGAATCATCAGTACACAGAATCGCTCAGCATCCCAGCATCTTTATGATGGAAATCTGATGATGACAGATGCTTCTTTTGACTGTTACTGTTCCATCACATTTTTTTTCTTCTCAATGTGCAAGCATTTGAAAAGGCTACCCGAATCACCAAGACACTTTGAAGCAAGCAGGTTCAGAAAACAAGTACAATCTGGAAGTGTATTGGAAATATAATGAAATTCGTTTATAATTTAGAACTAATTAAGGTGGCTTTTTTTCTACAAAAAGCTCATTGCGCTCTGAGATCATAAAATATTCTCAGTATAGGTAAAATACAGCTGTGGCAGAGAGTGGAATGTCATATTCATTGCCCTTAAATGTAGAAGTTTAACTGTGAAAGATGAATAAGTAATACGAAAGTACACCTGTGGCTCAGTACTGAATATAATCGAGAGAAAGCAGAGGTTAGGGGAGATAAATGCTGTGCTTGGTTCTTCTAATGATGAAGCATTTAGTATATTTTAAAAATGCCACTCTTAAAAATTATTGTAAATCCTTCTATATACCCAGGTGATACATAGAGAAGAAACAAATCCTCCTATGTAGGTTTTACTTGTTTATATGAAGTCTTCTCTTCTTTAAAGCCTTCTAAAACACACAGAAAGATTTGACTGAGCTCCAGAAACATCACACAATGCACAGCATACAGCAGGGAACTGAGTGTAATACTAGACCTGGGTGGAGAAAATGGACACACCCCCTTCTACACAGTCTAATTGGGATTGCAGTCCTCCAGGATTCTGTGTGTGAAGTTTGACATAGACTGTCAGATGGGAGG
The DNA here is from genome assembly GCA_018402905.1 of Glandirana rugosa. Taxonomy (NCBI): domain Eukaryota; kingdom Metazoa; phylum Chordata; class Amphibia; order Anura; family Ranidae; genus Glandirana; species Glandirana rugosa. Next base: position 915,016 of record BLSH010551529.1, on the reverse strand, counting down.
TTCTTTAGAATAAGGTTGGGGCATGTGATCAGCATGTCCAATGAGAGATGATCTCAAATGTAAACACATGAGATCATCTCTCATTGTCGGCTCTCCTTCCTCACACAGAGACTGCTGTGAGGAGGGAAAGCGATATGCGAGTATTCTACAACCAGTTCAAGTGTCAATACAGTTCCCAAACAGTGCCCACAGTGCCATCAGTGCCCACAGTGCCATCAGTGTCCACAGTGCCTACAGTGCAATCAGTACCCACAGTGCCAGATGTGTCCACAGTGTCATCAGTGCCTACAGTGCCCACAGTGCCATCCGTGTCCACAGTGCCATCAGTGCCCACATCATTTTCAGTGCCCACAATGGCATCAGTGTTCACAGTGCCTACAGTGCCATCAGTGTCCACAGTGTCATCGGTGCCCAGTGTCATCAGTGTCCACAGTGCCATCAGTGCCCACAGTGCCATCAGTTTTCACAATGTCATCAGTGCCCACAGTGTCATTAGTGTCCACAGTATCATCAGTGCCCACAGTGTCATCAGTGCCCACAGTGCCATCATTGCCCACAGCATCACCAGTGTCCATAGTGCCATCAATGCCATCAGTTCTCACAGTGTCATCGGTGTCCACAGTGCCATCAGTGTCCATATTGCCATCAGTGCCCAGTGTCATAAGTGCCCACAGTGCCATCAGTGTCCACATTGCCATCAGTGCCCACAGTGCCATAAGTGCCCACAGTGTCATCGGTGTCCACAGTGGCATCAGTGTCCACAGTGTCATGAGCAACAATGGAGAGGGTGGGTATAAGTTGAACAAACGAATTGCTGCAGGGAAGGAGGGGGGGGGGGTGGGAGACCCTGCAGCAATGCCAGAGCCTCGAGGGAGGCAACTGCATGCTCCCTCAGGGTGAACTGGATTTGTATTAGTGAAGCACCTTAAAATTAGGTAAACCTGTACTGTTATTATTACTATGTTAGGATTATTATTATCTTCATTTATTAGCAGGTGAATGCGGCCCTCCATGCATTCACATACATTGAATCCGGCCCTTAAGTGGAAAAAGGTTGCTGACCCCTGGATTAAGGTACGGATATAGTGAACACACTATAGAGGGATGTGCTGTGTTTATTTCTTTTTTTAGCGGTTTACAATCACTTTAAAGTACTTTGTCCATACTGGTAAAATAAACAGGCTCACTTTTTCTATGGGAAGTCATAAAATGTATTTCCAGGTTTGAAGACAAATTGGGATAACATCTACTATATTTGTTACATGTTCCATTTAATCCCTTCATGATGAAGGTAAAACAAACCGTAATACCTGAGCAGTTTTATAACTTTGATATGTGTTAGTAAAACGGTACATATCATTATAACTACTTATGTATCCAGGTGGATTATACCTTGTTTTTTACAAGACAGGATTGCTTTTTTTGTATTTTCAAATTAAAACTGGTCCAAAATATATCTTTTTTTTTTTTTTTTTTAAAGTTAGCTGTAGATTTCTTGTGATTACCATGACTTACCAAAAAAATCCAAACCAGGATTTACTACTTCTGATGATTACAGAAATTCCACATATGTGTATGTTATTGTTTTTTTTTTTTTTTTTTCGCAGCAGGGCAAAGAAATAAAAGTGTGCATTTTGTTATTTTTTAATTCTAGCTAAAACACACTGTCACTGACAAAAACTGACACTTAAACTAGAAATGTGCTATCAAATAACACGAGCTGCATTTAGGTAAATGAAAAAAAATATTAGATGGAAAAAAGCTGCAAACCCACTAAAAGATATTAATATAGTCACAAGAATCGCAAAAAAAAAAAAATGCTGTTAATTTCAATACCCAAAAAATAAAATGACTGATTAACCACTTCAGCCCTGGAAGGATTTACCCCTTTCCTGACCAGAGCACTTTTTGCGATTCGGCACTGCGTCGCTTTAACTGACAATTGCGCAATCGTGTGACGCTGTAACCAAACAAAATTGACGTCCTTTTATTCCACAATTGGAGCTTTCTTTTGGTGGAATTTGATCACCTCTGCATCATTTCTGATCACCGCTATAAACAAAAAAAGAGCGACAATTTTGAAAAAAAAAAACAATATTTCTTACTTTTGCTATAATGCATATAAAAATATATATATATAAAAAAAATGTATTCATCAGTTTAGGTCGCAATAAGCATATATTGATTGGTTTTAAGCAAAACTTGTCGCGTTTACAAATGATGAGAATGAATTTATGGTGTTTTCATTTTTTATTTTTCTTTACTAGTAATGGCGGCGATCTGCGATTTTTATCAGGACTGCGATATTGCGGTGGACATGTTGGACGCTTTTTTTTAATTCAAAAGGATTTTATTAAAGTATATTTCAGCATACATCAAGCGTAATGAGTAGAACATGACAGGTGTAGCAATTCAGTATTATAAGTATTACCAAAATAATAGCCAAAGCGGCACACTGCGAGGGTAACGGCCAGTAGCAATTCCAGGAGAGAAGGGAGATCCCTGGAGCAAAAAGCCGGAGTATCAATTATATAGTTGAGGGAGACTTCCAGACGGAAGTCAAACTGCAGAAGTTTCTAGTGCCCCCTGACCTTCCGGGCACCCTTGAGGGTACTCACGGTTGCGTGAAAGGGCATACCAATCTGACCTGTAAAGGGAGCTGCGTTGCTACCAAGGGGCCCCCCTGTGTGATTCCTTTTTAATTGGTGGCCACCCAGAAAAAGTTTACCAGTTATAACATGAATGTAAAAATCTATAATAATAAAAAAGGGGAAGAAAAAAAATAAATAAATAAAACACACAAATCCAACTGTGAAAGATGACCTTCGTTAGGAGGTGGGGTAGCATGCGGTAGCAACAGTAAACCTATTCAACCCATCTGAACATAGAGCTATACATGCACTCTCGGCACTTAGACCGGAAACAAGCGCATTTCAACGTTCATGTCTATTCCTCCAATCAGCTTACTGAAGCTGTACTCAGTCATATATCTTAGACATGGACGGACCCCATCTCAGGAGGAACGGGAAAGGGGGAGAAGAAGCAAAAGAAAGAGTGCACCCAGAGCGAGGAACAAGAGAAAAAAAAAGGGGGGGGGGGGGGAGAGAGAAGGACACTAACCACCCCAAGTTCCCCGGGTCAAATGTATAAAGGAGTATCAGCCTATCCAAGGCAGGCCACTAGTGCTGACTAGGACAAGGGCACCTCCGACGTGTAGGCATCTGTGAACACAAAGTGGTTCCAAGGTCTCCAGGTGTCCCGGTAGGTCTCCCCAGTGTTGTACAGGGTCGCCGTAAGCTCCTCCATATCTCTAAGGGCGTTAACCCCGGCAAACCACAGAGCCTTCGTGGGGGGTTCCGGGTTTCTCCAGCGAAGTGGGATGCAAGCCTTAGCTGCATTCAGGAGCTGCATTGCCAGTGAGGCCTTATATTTTTTGATCGGTCTCTCCGTCAGGTGCAACAAGCAAGCAGCTGGGTTATCGTGTAGATCCACCACCGTGAGTTCCTTGATTATGCCAGTAACATCTCGCCAGAACTGCTGGATTTTGGAGCATTCCCAGAAAATGTGGGCTATTGACCCCCTCTCCCCGCCACATCTCCAGCAATGGTCTGAAACCTGGGGAAAAATGGTGTGTAAGAGTGTGGGCACTCTATACCACCGGGTCAAGATCTTATAGCCTGTCTCCTGGATTCTTGTGGCCAGAGATGATTTTTGGGCAAAATGGAGAATTTTGCGTCTTTGGTCTGGCGTGAGATGAAGGTCTAGGTTGGACTCCCATCTAGTAAGGAACGGAGGTACATAATCTTCAGCCGGTTGGATCAAGAATGCATAGATCAGGGATAGGGAGTGCTGCATTGGATCTCCCTTGTGGCAAATTGCCTCAAAACCAGTGAGGGGGCGCATGATACCTGGGGCATGAACAGAGCAACGTAAAAACGATCGTATCTGCAGCCCAGTCATAAAGTCCAAGGCAGGGTCTGTTAGGTGAATCACATCTGGAATACAGGTAGCCGGGGGCTTCACAAAATCTGCCAGGCGAGAATATCCCTCATCTGCAAGACGTCTCAACTGCGGCCCCTGTCGGCCTAACCCAAACTCCGGGTTCCCCAGAATCGGGATCATTGGGGATGGCCGGGGTGAAATATTGGATGAGCGGAATGTCTCCCGCGCTACCCGTAGAGTGCTTCCGAGTGTCGGGTGGGATCCCAGGTCCCTGGAAATGGGTAAAGTGAGGCACGGCCAATTCAGCGCCGTGCCCCGCAAATCTTCCATCTCCATTGACACCCACTGTTTTTCCGTTCCATGGCAGTGCCAATCAACTATCCAGTTGAGGTGTGCCGCACGATAGTACATCTTTATGTCTGGAAGGGCAAGCCCACCCAATGGCTTTGGGAGCAACAGCTGGTGTAAGGCCTGTCGCGGCCTCTGGTGAGACCAAACAAACTTCCGGAACACCTGTGAGATTGTTCGGAAGAAGTGGGAAGGTAACCAGATTGGAATAGCTTGGAGGATGTACAAAATACGTGGCAAGACCGTCATCTTAAGCGCACCACACCGCCCGAACCACGTTAGTGTTAAGGAGTGCCAGTGCAATAGGTCTTTCCTGATCTTAGTAAGGAGGGGCTCATAATTGGCTTCATACAGTTTAGAAAGGTCTGCAGTGATATAGGTTCCTAGATACTTGAGAGATGAATCCGCCCATTGGAAGGGGAAAAATGGCCGGAGAGACCCAATCGCTTCGAAGACTTGCTGTAGTTTACTTTAAAATGAGACAAGAAACCATATGTCTGGATGGCCTGTAAAAGTATTGGGAGGGAGGTAACTGGATCCGTGACAAAGAAAATCAGGTCGTCGGCAAACGCCGCCACCTTGTGGGATCCCGGCGACTTACTGAAGCCCGGAATATCCGGGTTGGCCCTGATTATACACAGGAACTGTTCCAGTGTCAAAATGAAGATTGGGGCGAGAGGGGGAAGCCCTGCCGCGTCCCGTTTGTGATATCAAAAAAGTCTGAGCGTGTCTCGTTGACCCTGAGCGCCACGGATGGGTGCGAGTATAGGGCAGATATCCAGCACAACATTGAGGTCCCCAGACCCATGTGCTCCAAGGTGGCCCAGATGAATAACCAGTGGACCCTGTCAAAAGCTTTATCTATGTCAGTGGACAGCAGAAGAAGCGGCCGCTTGGATGACTGAGCTGTGTGAATCAGGTTAAGAACCCGGACTGTATTGTCCCAGGATTCGCGTTGGGGGATAAATCCCACCTGGTCCCTATGAATGAGGCCTGAGAGGTAGGGGAGTAGCCTATGCGCCAGCACTCGTGCAAACACCTTCAGGTCTGTGTTCAGCAGTGTGATCGGGCAGTAGCTTCCGCACTGCGCCGGATCCTTACCCTCCTTCGGAATCAGGGAGATATATGCTCTAAGAGCGTCCACTGGCATCTACTATCCTTCAACCAGAGAGTTAAGGGCTACCACTAGACGGGGAAGGAGCAGGGCAGAACATTCTTTGTAATAGGCAGCCGTAAGGCCATCCAGCCCCGGCGCCTTTTTAGGCTTCGATTGGTTTAGAGCGACCTCCAGTTATTCAACTGCAATGGGAGCTTCCAGCTCCTCTAACACCTCTTCCGGGAGTTTCGGCATGCCCGAGGCCCCTATGTACTCTCGGATCCTGGTACTTAGTGACCCGGAAACCTCTAGTGTGGGTGAGGGGTCCAGGTTGCATAGGGTACGGAAAAAAGTGCAGAATTCCCTTGCTATGTCATCCGACCTGGAGAGCTTCTGCCCAGACGCCGTGATGATGTGCGGGATGAAGGTCCGAGCCCGAGGACCCCAGAGTGCCCTCGCTAGAAGCGCACCTGGTTTATTTAAAAACTCAAACATGGTCCACCTTGACCAAGCCAGTTTTTGTTTTGCTTTATGGAACAGTAGGGAGTTCAGCTTCTCCCTTGTCTTTAGAAGCTCGGCGTGCACCGCCTTGGCAGCCTTCGCCTTGTGTACCCCCTCCAGGCGTCATAAGCTCACTAACAGAGTGTCCACCAATGCCGATCTTTCTTTTTTAAAGTGGGTCCCTATCCTGATGAGCATGCCTCTGCTTATGCGCCTCCCACATCATTAAGGGGCTATCCACAGAGGCCGCATTCAACTCAAAGTATTCGGCAAGAGCCCTGTTTAGCCTCTGTTGGATGTCCGGGGACTGAAGACGGGACTAATTTAGACGCCAGGCAGGGGGGTCCTTACCTGTGAGTCCAATCTCAGAGCAAGGTGCAAGGGAGCATGGTCCGACATAAGGATGTCACCTATCCGAGCCGCCTGGACTCTCGCAAGTTCTCTATGGGGAATCAGGACATAATCCAGCTGAGAATACGTTCGATGGACCGACGAATAAAAAGAATAGTCCCTCTCCGTCGGGTGCATGATACGCCACAGGTCAATTAGCTGCAATAGAGAGTTCCGTTTTCAGGCATTTAAGCCGTGAGAAAGAGAGATGCGTGGCCCTCCGAGAAGGGTCCAGGGCCGGGTCCATCGTGAAATTGAAGTCTCCCCCAAAGATGAGGATGCCCTCCCGAAACTCAAGAAGTTCCGGGACCAGACCTCGCAAAAAGGAGACATGGTCCACATTGGGGAAATACACATTCGCCAGGGTGACCACAATATCCCCGATCGTCCCCTTTACAAACATATAATGCCCCCCTGGGTCCTGCCGCACCACGGAGAGAGACCAAGGCACCGACTGTGATGGTAGGATGCTTACCCCTTTAGACTTCGAAATTGGTGAAGGGCTATGGTATGCCGTGGGAAACTCCCTATTCCCCAACCTGGGGATCCTATCATGTTTAAAATGGGTTTCCTGGAGGAACACGACCTGTGACCTGTTCTTTTTAAGGTCAGCCAGGAGTCTAGTGTGCTTTTCAGGGGTGCCCAAGCCCCGCACGTTGTAGGAGGTGAAGGTGACCGTCATTGCGAGGTCCCTCACAGACAACGTATCTCACCACTATCTGTAGCCGGGGAACTAGGGGTGTGGGAAAGGGAAGGAGAAGGAGAGAGAGGGAGGGAGAAAAAAAAGGGGGGGGGGGAAGGAAAATCAGAGAAAACCACAAACAGGAATTTGAAAAAGGAGAGAGAAGGGTTCTAAAGGTAACCTATTACCAAAAATCTCCTCCGGAGCTGAATTAACTCAACAGGGAGATAGCCCTAACTTGGGAGGTGGGTAGAGTAGATGATAGAACTAAGGAGATGCACGAACCTAGGGATTCCCAGTTAACATGCAGGTCAGCGGCCTGCCAGGTCAAAGAAGCTTTTTGCAGAGTTTGACCCTCTTAGAGTTGAAGATACATAAACATAACTGCAAACATAGCACAGGCATTAACCATTAAACATTAAACAAGGGCGGCTTCGGGTAACCCAACACCTCTAGATAAATCCCCCACCCTCTCCCGTAACTCGTCCAGCCAGTGCCCCCCCACTATCTAGCCCCCCCCGGTGAGCCCCCCGCCCCCTCCAAGCCACCTCCGCGTAGCACACCCCCTCACACTAGAAGCAGAGGGGGAGCCAAAATTCTGGGGCAACAGATGACCCCATAGGGCCCCTAAGTGGGGTCTGGGAGGTAAGCAGATTAACACGTGGCTGGATCGGGGTGCAAGAGGCCCACCCCCGAGTGTCCACCAGCGAGGCCAAACCTGGAGGAAGAAGACACGGTTAGTCAAAACATGAAAAGTAAAATAACAAGAACAGTCAATGTCCTCATCCCACCGATCCCCACAGTCCGTGCAAGGCCGAGGAACCCGTTAACATCTCCAATCCGAGCCCAGGCATCTCTCCTGTCCAACGGCGAGCACAGGGGCATGGATAATGGAGGCCTCCGTGGTGGAGCCCCAGAGGAGGCAGAGGGAAAACCCACCCCCCCTTAGAAAAACAAGTGAGCGGGCCCCGCCTTGGCCTCGGGGAGATGTATGAAAGCACCCCCCGCAACACCACCGAGGCTCACTACTGAGTTGATACCCATAGGGGGCAGAGGGGGGAAGGCAGGGACAAGTCATTGTCATTGAGAGGATGAATCCCAACAGGAGGGGGTAGGGGGCCTCATAGTCACTGCATCTTGGAACCTCTCGTGTAGCAGGACCCCCAAGCCTCCCCATAACCTGGCCTGTGTCTAATAACCAGCAATAGTCACCAGTCTACATCACTAGAAGCCAACGCTTCCTGTGTTACGTGTTAGTCTTCCGAGGTAGCCGGCGTCCGCCGGGGCAAATCCGCACTCCGACGGCGGGACCGGGCCCACCGAGATCTCTGCGGGCATGGAGGTGGGGGTCCAGGAGCGACTTTCTGCAGAAGGGACTCCAGCCAGTCCCGGACTTCAATGGCTGGCCTATCCAGAAACAGAAACACCTGGGGTAGCTGAGCAGGGGAGCGCAGATAGAAGGTAGCCCCCTGTTTCTGAATAATGACATGGAAGGGATGGCCCCAAAGATAGGTCGCCCCAGCTTCCCTTATCGTCTCCAGCAGTGGGCGTACCATCCCCCTCATCCTCCTGGTCTGTCTGGGTAGACATGCACAGTTGCTCCATCAAAGTCAATGGGACCATGAGCCCAGGCCCGCCGCAGGATTTCCTCTTTAAAACAGAAAAAATGTACCCTGCACAGCACGTCCCGTGGCGGCGGCCTGTCTGCAGCTCCCTGGGACAGGGACCCTGTACTCTATGCACTCGGTCCAACTCCAGGTTCGCGGTGGGAGCCCGTTCCAGGAGGGAGTTGAGGATGGCAGCCACAGTAGTAAGAAGGTCACCCCCCCTTGTCGCCTCCGGAATACGGATATACGGATATTGTTCCTCCTGTTACGGTTTTCCCCATCATCAATTTGTAGGTATATGTCAATAAGCTGTTGATTATGGGCTGCCTGGTGTGCCTCCAGGGCATCTAAACGAGCATTCACCGAGGCTGAGCTGCTCTCCAGGGATTCCACCCTCTCCTCCACTCCATCCACCTGCTGCTTCAGGATATTGAGCTTTAGACAATGCTGATACGATTGAGGCGGTCATTGCCTGCATGTCCTGGCGTGTAGGGAGGTCAGCCAGCATGTCTCTAATGTCTCTCCCTGCCTGTGACCCAGAGTCCCAGGAGCTACTGGCCACTAAGGGTGAGTCTGGGGTATGTATTGGGGATAGAGGGCGGGGGGTCTCCGAGGAAAGCTCACCTGCCCCACTCGCAGCCACACTTCTCTTTGCCCGAACACAGCTCTGGCCTGCCCGACTCGTGGCGGCGCCATCTTGGGAGTCCCCTCTGCCGCTTGTGGCTGTGCTGATGTGGAGTGCTGGCGGAGAAAGTAGCGGGTGATCTCTGCGGTCCGCGGCACCCCCGAGTTCAGTGGATGTTTTTGCACCCCGGGCATGAGCTGCGAGAGCCGGCTGTATTTGCTGTATAGGAAATGTCCCGGTCCGTGCAGAGCTCCAGCAAAAGCGTGTTCAGGCCACCATGTCCAGACCACGCCCCCATGTTGGACACTTTTGACACTTTTTTTGGGACCATTGGCATTTATACAGCGATCAATGCTATGACAATGCATGGATTACTGTGTAAATGTCACTGGCAGGGAAGGGGTTAACCTGCAGGGGGCAATCAAGGAGTTAACTGTGTTCTCTGTGTGTGTTCTAACTTTATGGGAGCTGGACTGGCAGGGGCATGACAGATCTAACTGATTCCAATCATAGGCATCAGTAGATCTCTGTCATGCCGTCTGCCAGAACGCGGAACTGCCGTGTTTCCATTGGTGGTTCCCTGTTCTGGCTCTGTAGTAGGCGATAACACGTCGCAGGCAGACATCGAGTCCGCCTGACCCACGGGCACACTCATGGAGTGTGCAGTGGGAGCCGCCAGTGGCGCGCTCCTGCCCACAACTGCGGCTGCGCGAATCTCTGTACAGGTACAGAGGTTCACGCAGGAGAGCCACACTGCCACAGTATATGTACAGGAGTCAGTTGGGAACCAGTTAATGATTCAAACAAAACAAAATAAACCCAAAGAAAATTGTGATACTCGTATATTAAGTAAGAACACATATAAAAAGTTCAAATATGAGATCTAAACCATAAATGTCCAAAAAGACTTGAAGAAAGATGACCACATCCACAACTGAACAAAACTGGAAGATCCTCCACCAGATAACACCATGCAGGCTTACCAGATAGCCATGATCTTCTAATTAAAGAAAGGTCAAAATGTGCATCAATCAAATAACATCATAGGAATCTTCTCTAGGGAAGTTATCAGAAGGTTAAGTGTACTCCAATCATCACCAATAATGCATTAAAGAAAACACCTCAATTGCACATCCATCCATATGTTTCATACAGGGCATAAAAGTTCCACATAGAGTAAATCAGTAAAACAAATCCTTTATTAAAGACAGTATGACACAATAGCACTTCTAAATAGAGTTGAGTCAACCCGAACTGTAAAGTTCGGGTCCGTACCGAACTTTGGGGTGTCCGTGACCCGGACCCGAACCCGGACATTTGAAAAAAAAGTTTGGGTTCGGGTTCTGGGCTCGGGTATTTGATCACGCATGTTGAATAGCTGCAGGGCAGCCAATCAACAAGCGTTTCACTGATTTGCCCTTAGAAGCCATCACAGCCATGCCTACTAATGGCATGGCTGTGATTGGCCAGTGCATCATGTGACCCAGCCTCTTTATAAGCTGGAGTCACTTAGTGCTGCATGTCACATGCTCTCTGGGTAGTCTAGGGAGAGGATGCTGCCAGTGCTGTGAGGGACAGATTGCAGATAGATAGATAGGTAGAGATTACTACTACTACTGCTTTTAGGGACAGATTGCAGATCTCATCCTGCATTACAGAATGATCTGACTGGACTAGATAGAGTCTAATGCTTAGAGAGACAGATTATTGTTCTAAAATCATCTTCTAGTTCTATAGGGTCAGGTTCCTGCTGTTGGTGTAAGGGACAGATTATTGTTCTAAAATCATCGCCTACTCCTATAGGGTCAGGTTCCTGCTGTTGCTGTAAGGGACAGATTATTGTTCTAAAATCATTTTGCAGCCCTCTAGCACTTTCCAGGACTTTTTTACGGTCATTTTTGTGCCGAAAAGTTTGGGTCCCCATTGACTTCAATGGGGTTCGGGGTAAAGTTCGGGTCAAGTTCGGTACCGAACCCGGACTTTTTCCCGAAGTTCGGCCGAACCCACCGAACCCGAACATCCAGGTGTTCGCTCAACTCTACTTCTAAACACTCTCTGGCCGGTATCCTGCAGAGTTCCGGTTATCCAATGATGTCATGCCAGGCTCCCCCCTACAAGTTTTGTCATACCTGACGTCTTCCAGGGCACGGACACCATGCTGGGTCATAGCAGTTTATATAGGAAGTGAATAACCAAGCCTCACTTTGGATCACATTGTCTGTATTGTTTAACCAAGCTTCATACTGAACCAGGACTTTACTAATAACCAAGCCTCAATGCTAAAAATTAACAAAGCCTTACCATAAGTGGATGTAAATGTTTATAGCAATGTTATAAAAGGAAGCAAACTTCCCACAATTAAAATCACAAAACTGGAACTAGAAAAACATTCTAATTTATGAAACAGAAAAAAAAATGAAAAACATTCTTTTTTTCTGCTTCAATACATTTTTATTAAACAAACAGTATATTGCAGAGTACAAATACTTGACATATCTTGAATCATACAAATTAGGCTCTATTAGTATAAAGTTCACTAAAAGAATGCCTGTTTTTAAATCCTACCTAAAACACAGTGGCCCTGACCTTTGACACCTTTTTTTTTTTAAAGTGGAGATTTTCTTTAAATCCCAAGCTCAATATGTGCTTTATTTCTTCTCCTGAGGAGTATAGGCAGCTGTATAGTGCAGGCATATGGATTGGACTTTGTCTGTCCTTGCTGTTATCTGAAAGGTTGAGGAACATCAACCTCAGCCTGTCATATTGTAGGTTCCTGTATTGTTTCCATTGTATGCTCTGTGACCTTCACCAATTGCACAGAGATGTGGAATATATTCAGGTTTTGAAAAAAAAAAAAAATAATAATAACAAGCAGAAGAAGCATAGAACATAGGTGATAATTTTGGTGAGAGATGGGAAAACCAATATTCTGCATACCATAAATTGAAGGCAACTAAGGGAGCAGCTTGCTAGTAGAGTTGAGCGGACACCTGGATGTTCGGGTTCGGCGTGGTCGGCCGAACTTCGCGAAAAAGTTCGAGTTCGGCCCCGAACTTGACCCCGAACCCTGAACCCCATTGAAGTCAATGGTGGCCTGAACTTTTGGGCACTAAAATGGCTCTAAAAAAAGTCCTGGAAAGGGCTGCAAAAGGAAGCAAAATGGGGGTAAGAGTAGGGCAAGTGCCCTGCAAACAATTGTGGATAGGGAAATAACTTAAAATAAAAAAAAAATGGAGGAGGAGGTGGATGTGGTGTAGGAGGTTGAGAAGACCTCAAAAAAAGAATAAGTTCACTTAAGTATACCAATGGCTATGTGAGTTCGGTCTAAATGTCTATTCTGCACAAGGTGCAGACAAGTCTTGTGGGATCCATGCCTGGTTCATTTTAATAAACGTTAGCTTGTCCATGTTGGCTGTGGACAGGCGGCTGCGCTTGTCTGTGATAACGCCCCATGCCGTGCTAAACACACGTTCAGACAATACACTGGCTGCAGGGCAGACCAGCACCTCCAAGGCATAAAGGGCAAGCTCAGGCCCTGTGCCTAATTTGGAGACCCAGAAGTTGAATAGGGCAGACCCATCATTCAGTATGTGTAGGCGTATGCACACATACTGTTCCACCATGTTGCTGAAATGCTGCCTCCTGCTAAGACGTTGCCTATCAGCTGGTGATGCTGTTTGTTGTGGTGTGCTGCTGACAAAGCTTTTCCACATTTGGGCCATGCTAACCCTGCCTTCTGAGGTGCTGGCGGTGCCACGGCTGCGTTGGCGACCTCTTCCTCCTCCACTGCCTTGTGCTTCCACTGAGCCCCCGGTGTCATTTGGGAATGCCCTCAGCAGCACGTCTACCAGCATGCGCTAGTAGTCGCGCATCTTCCGATCACACTCCTGTGAGGGAATTAAGGACGGCACGTTGTCCTTGTAACGGGGATCCAGCAGGGTGGCCACCCAGTAACCAGCACAAGTTACAATGTGGGCAACTCGGCTGTCATTGTGCAGGCACTGCAGCATGTAGTCGCTCATGTGTGCCAGGCTGCCCAGAGGCAAAGACAAGCTGTCTTCTGTGGGAGATGTATCATCTGTGTCCTCTGTATCCCCCCAGCCACACTCCAGTGATGCCCACGAGCTGCGTTGGGTGCCACCCTGCTGTGAACACGGTTCCTCCTCCTCCTCATCACCCTCGTCCTCCTCATCCTCCAGAACTGTGCCCTGGCTTGAAAATTTTTTACCAGGCCTATGCTGGTGCAGGAACCCACCCTCCGAGCCACTTATGAATGACTGGCCTGATAACCATTGAAATGACCCCTCTTCCTCCTCCTCTTCCTCCTGTGCCACATCCTCTTCCATCATCGCCCAAAGTGTTTTTTCAAGGAGACATAGAAGTGGGATAGTAATGCTGAGAACAGTGGCATCGGCACTGGCCATGTTGGTGGAGTACTCGAAACAACGCAATATGGTACACAGGTCTCGCATGGAGGCCCACTCATTGGTGGTGAAGTGTTGCTGTTCCGCTGAGCGACTGACCCATGCGTGCTGCAAGGTGGAGTTCCACCTTGTGGGCACGTCGCATAGGAGGCGGTGAGCGGGAAGGCTGAAGTTCCGCTGCAGCACAGACAGACGAGCATCAGCAGGGTGAGAACACCGAAAGTACGCACAGACGGCCCGCACTTTATGCAGCAGCTCTGACATATCCGGGTAGTTTTTTAGAAATTTCTGCACCACCAAATTTAGCACATGTGCCAGGCAAGGAATGTGCATCAAACCGGCTAGGCCCAGAGCTGCAACAAGATTTTGCCCATTATCGCACACCACCAGGCTGGGCTCGAGGCTCAGTGGCAACAACTACTCATCGGTCTGTTGTTCAATGCCCATCCACAGCTGCTGCGCAGTGTGGGGTTTATCCCCCAAACATATCAGTTTTAAAACAGCCTGCTGTCGTTTCCCCCTGGATGTGCTGAAGTGTTGGTGGTGAAGGTGTTACGCTGACCGGATGAGGAGGTGGTAGAGGAGGAGGAAACGGAGTAGGAGGAGGCTTAGGTTTTATATGAGGCACTTTGCTTAGCAAACAAAATGTACTCTAGCACCCACCCACGAATAAATTGCTGTTTTTAACAGATTTTCTAAAGCTATTCTGTCCCTTACACCAGCAGCAACATCCTCTCCCTACACTAGTATGAGATTATATTCTAAAGCTAATCTGTCCCTCACAGGAGCAGCATCCTCTCCCTAGTCTAGTATGAGATGATGTGACATGCAGCACTACGTGACTCCAGCTTATATAGAGGCTGGGTCACATGATGCTCTGGCCAATCACAGCCATGCCATTAGTAGGCATGGCTGTGATGGCTTCTAAGGGCAAACGAGTGAAACGCTTGTTGATTGGCTGCCCTGCAGCTATTTAAAAGGCACAAAAAAATACCCGAACCCCAAACCCAAACCCAGACTTTTTCTCAAATGTCCGGGTTCGGGACACGGACACCCTAAAGTCTGGTACGAACCCAAACTTTACAGTTCGGGTTCGCTCAACTTTACTTGCTAGCCTTAGAAAATCACTTATAGGGTCAGTGGAATTATGTAATCATATCAAACAAAATAATTGGAGTTTTAAAGTGAACCTGAACTCAAAAAGGTGAAGATTTGGTATGTTATAGGGAATATTTAGAAATGTTGATTGAGCCTAAACAGTTCCCTGGAAATGTATATTTTGTCTGGAATTCATTCTGAAAAACTGCAGTTTGTTTCAGGTATGGGAGTGTGCCTAGGCACTCAGCAGCCTGGAGCTTTATAGCTGTATATCAGTTGAGTGAATTTAGGACACTGCTGCCTCTGACTGCTAGAGTAGGATTTGAAATAACATTTGGTGAATGTCGCTATTTTTCTGCTCACTGTTCTCTTTGCTGGAGGCTCTGACTTAAAGAAACAAAGCCCTGCCTCCACCAAGATGGCTATTTCCACACAGAGACACGGTGCAGAAGGCATGGTAAGTCAGTAAAGAGGAATGATTAGATGCAAAAAGACCATAGGCTTTATTGGTGACTATAGATGAGCAAAACACCCCAATTGTCGTTCAATGAGTTCTTAAGCATTTGGCTGAATATGAGCAGATAATATTGCCCGAAACACTTCAGAATTCATGGTGCTGCTTTTGTCAGAAGTCACACCATCAATAAATACAAGAGGACCAGTTCCATTGGCAGCCATACATGCCCACGCCATGACACTACCACCACCATGCTTCACTGATGAGGTGGTATGCTTTGGATCATGAGCAGTTCCTTTCCTTCTCCATACTCTTCTCTTCCCATCACTCTAGTACAAGTTGATCTTGGTCTCATCTGTCCATAGGATGTTGTTCCAGAACTGTGAAGGCTTTTTTAGATTTTGTTTGGCAAACTCTAATCTGGCCTTCCTGTTTTTGAGGCTCACCAATGGTTTACATCTTGTGGTGAACCCTCTGTATTCACACTGGTGAAGTCTTCTCTTGATTGTTGACTTTGACACACATACCCCTACCTTCTGGAGAGTGTTCTTGATCTGGCCAACTGTTGTGAAGGGTGTTTTCTTCACCAGGCAAAGAATTCTTCGGTCATCCACCACAGTTGTTTTCCGTGGTCTTCCGGGTCTTTTGGTGTTGCTGAGCTCACCGGTGCGTTCTTTCTTTTTAAGGATGTTCCAAACAGTTGATTTGGCCTCACCTAATGTTTTTGCTGATGGCTTGCTTCACTGATAGTGACAACTCTTTGGATCTCATATTGAGAGTTGACAGCAACAGATTCCAAATGCAAATAGCACACTTAAAATGAACTCTGGACCTTTTATCTGTTCCTTGTAAATGGGATAATGAGGGAATAACACACACCTGGCCATGGAACAGCTGAGCAGTGAATTGTCCCATTACTTTTGGGCCCTTAAAAAGTGGGAGGCACATATACAAACTGTTGTAATTCCTACACCATTCATCTGATTTGGATGTAAATACCCTCAAATTAAAGCTTAAAGTCTGCAGTTAAAGCACATATTGTTTGTTTCATTTCAAGATTAGAATTGTGTTGATGTCCCAATATTTATGGACCTGACTGTATATAGGAAGATGTATTATATTTACTTGTTTTGAATGTTTTTTTTAATATTTCTTCGGTTGCTTCCTGGTTTCTGGCCTAGGCCAAAATTATGACATTCCTGGAGTCTTCATAGTATCATATTTCTTTCTTCTGGAGGAAGGGAGGAGGAGCTTTCCCAGATAAGCATGCCCTCCTCTGCATGACTGGGCTAAAGGCAGACGGATTCCAGGAAGTAAATTCTGCTTGAATCATCTGTTTGCGTTTGCTTTAACTGGTTATAAAGCATGAGATGGGGTTTGGCTTCAATTTTTTTAGTGTATTAAAATCTGCTAGTACATCTAACACACCCCTCACCCCAGATTGACAATGCTGCAGTCCAAATGTGCCCCCTGTGCTCCTTCATCCTGAAGGCGTAGCTGGATAGCATCTAAACCAGCCCTCAAAATTTCTACTCGTCTGCTCACATTTGGCGTATGGAAATAACTTGGGGGGGGGAGGGGCTGGCAGGCAGGGTTGAATGGGAGCCCTTCTCTTCCCAGCGATCAGCCAGGAAAAGAAGAGAGAGGAGAGAAAGAGGAGAGTTGATCAGATCACACAGAGCAGGGAACTTCCACTGCAACAGATACAGATTTGATTTGAATTGCCAGACAACCGCTGTCAAACAAAGTCCCGCCTCCTGGACCAGCACATTGGTCCGATGCAGGGAAATTGAAGAAGTGTGACGTCTATCATAGGAGCCAGTCCAGGAGGCGGGACTTGGTTTGACAATGGCCACTGGGCAATTCAAATCCAAGCTGTGTCACAATGGGAGATCCCCGCTCTGTGTGATCTCAGTCCTGTGATCCCTGAGCACTGGTGAGGCTGCGTTGATGAGCACTGGTGAGCCTGCATTGATGGGTGCTGATGAGGCTGCATTGATGGGCACTGGTGAGGCTGCATTGATAGGCACTGATTAGGCTGTATTGATGGGCACTGGTGAGGCTGCATTGATGGGCGCTGATGAGGCTGCATTGATGGGCACTGGTGAGGCTGCATTGATGGACACTGATGAGGCTGTATTGATGGGAACTGGTGAGGCTGCATTTATGGGCACTGGTGAGGCTTCATTGATGGGCACTGATCAGGCTGCTTAGATGGGCACAGACAGGCTGCATTGATAGGCACTGATGAGGCTGCATTGATGGGCATTGGTGAGGCTGCATTGATGGGCGCTGATGAGGCTGCATTGATGGACACTGGTGAGGCTGCATTGATGGGCACAGAGGAGGCTGTATTGATGGGCACTGGTGAGGCTGCATTGATGGGCACTGATGAGGCTGCGTGCTTATGGGCACTGGTGAGGCTGCATTGATAGGCACTGATCAGGCTGCATTGATGGGCACTGGTGAGGATGCATTGATGGGCACTGATGAGGCTGTATTCATGGGCACTGGCGAGGCTGCATTGATGGGCACTTATCAGGCTGCTTAGATGGGCACAGACAGGCTGCATTGATAGGCACTGATGAGGCTGCACTGATCAGCACTGATGAGGCGGCACTGATGGGCACTGCTAGGCTGCATTGATGGGCACTGATAAAGTTGTTGTTAATATTTATTTTTGTAACTTAATTGTGCATAAAACATTTAACAGTGTAATTTCATGAGATAATTTACGAGGCCATGTTTAGGGGTGGAATTTGGGGTGGGGCAGGGTAGGAGTTGGATGGGGCAACTGGTGGGGAGTAACTTTTAAGGCCTGGCTAATAGTTCAGGACTTGAAATTTTGAGCCCTAGTCTAAACAACATAATAAATCATCAAAAAGAACAAAATAGGATTATACACCATAAAAAAAACTCTGGCTACACTAGCTTTCTCAAAATGATTTTTGTGTGTACTTATATTCCATATAAATAATGAATGAACATGACCGGAACCATTAAAAGAACAGACACTCCCTCCAAATTGCCAAAGCAGACCAGAATACCCAACAGGGAACCCTCAAGGAGTCATTTAAACCCAGGATGCTAATGGGGGAAAAACCAAAAGGGCCACCATCCCCACTGTCAAAAATGCAAAAAAGGGAAAAAGCATGTAATTTATGTATATAAACCCCTGCCCGTGCAAAAGGGACCACACAAACAAGTGCATCCATATATAAACATGCACACATTCATCTACCCAATCACATACAAATACCTATATGCACTCATATCCATATTCAGACAGAAAGGTACACAAGCCTGCATACACACGCATACATCCACACATACTAAAATGAAATTGCACAAGTATCTTCATATTCATACCTACGTACACCCTCACACATAAACCACACATGGACCTTTGCAAGCATACAATCCAATCACGATATTCCAAAAAAAGAGATATGAAATGAATAGTTCTATTTGTGAAAAAAGACAGTCTAGGTGACACACTTCTTAGGGATGGGAGCTCTCTTCTCTGGACCAAACCTCTAAGTACTCCAAATCTATAATCCGTATTAGTTGTCAAATAAACATGGAACCTGTATGTCCATATTTATCAGCAGGAATTCACATATCAAGTGATAGATGTGTGCTTACCAGATTCTGGTAGATCATGCGCAGAAACAAATCCAACTGGGGTGGTCACTCCGTGGGTGCCCCCTGCCTGGGGGGGGGGGGAATTCCTATTCCGATAGATTACACTGGTCCTACACGATACCACTTCAAGGGCTCATCCAACATACACCACAGCAGATTCGGGTAGAGCATGCGTGAAAAATCCGGGTAGTCGCTTTGTGGGTGCCCACTGCCAAGGGGGGGGGGAGATTCCTGTCCGGATAAATTTCTCCAATCCCTCACGACACCACTTCAGGGGCTCAGCTTGTAGACAGTAATATAAAAGCTCTAGAGTATACACAATGTGACAGAAGGAGTCTGGGAATCCAACGCGTTTCGGCTCCAAAGCCGTCATCTGGGGTATTAATGATCTGTTGTTTGTGCGAGCTGCCGAAATCATTTATACATTCAATGGTTATATAATTTCTTTTCAATCTAGGAGTGAGCACGGGATTTTGCATTCTGTTATTTACTGTGTCCAAAGCTTTATTTTGTGGTCACATGGTATATACAAAGGCAACGTTTCGGAGCAAAGCTTTGGACCGTTTGAAGAATCCTTGGTGTGCTGTTGACATCTCTTCGCATTTGCAAGCAGAGGCATAGCTTGAAGTTTGTGGGCAATGCAAAAGCTGACCTGGGCCACTCCCCCACCCCACATTACCATCTGCTGCTTTTACAGCGTGCTTGCCCCATCACTCTGTGTAGGTGAAACTGGAAACTCAGAGTGCCAAGGATGGGCCCTGGCAGGCCCCAGAGTTTACTGAATTACCCACACAAGGTGACATAGCGAGCACTTTTACCCAGGGACATCGTTTAATATGGAGCAGACAACCTCTGAGGAGTGGAGACCTACCTGAATAATATGAAAGAGATCATTTCACATCAGCATTCCCCCCCCCTCGAGATTACACTTTACCCCCCCCCCTTACGACTACACTTTACTAGAGAAAGTATAATAAGTCCATCCAGAGGTGAGGAGTCTCCAACAGACGAGGTATAATTTGCTACAGGGACCCATTTTCACGAGCGATACAGTGGAACACACCCATTAAGTCATTTGAGACCCCGGACGGTCCCGGGTAGGAACCGTGAGACTCAAAGGTCAAAGTGGATGTGTCTCACTACCCCGTTCGTGCGACATTTTCGTCGTCTACCATTACACCCCACCCCCTCACCGGGTCCAGTCGAAAACGTAACGGGTGTTTGAAGTTCGATACGGAGACGAACGTTTACGCTTCTCTACAGTTGTCGTGTGGTTCCTAAGAAGTTTGCCAGGTTTCGAAACGAGGCTTTGCAACGGA